>JANIIA010004454.1:0-14200 GCA_027478495.1 Erythroxylum alaternifolium | reverse complement strand
ATTAATTATCTTGAATGAGTTACTATCCTTCGAATTCTTAAATACATCATTCATGTTTAATGTCACTTGATCATCATCAATCCAAAAGATAGAGTTCTTTTCATCAACATCTACCCAAGATTTTTCGATGTTTGCAGATGGTATATCAAGAACTGATGAATAATAGGGAGATTTTTCATCATTTTTTCATTTTTTTCTTGATTTCTTAGTCTTCTATAAGGTCAAGTTCAACATGGTCTTCCACTAGTTCTTCTTGTTCATCCCCATTTTTAAGTGTGATAGCCTCATTTTGCTCTTGTTGATAGAATTCCATATTGCTCAGAGAGTTTTCCACACTTCTGTTACAAAATTCAAAGGAAAGCTATCTTATTTGAATCTCTAAGTTGTGAATCGAAGCGACATGATTTTTAAAAACTTGATCAAACTTCTCTTCCAGTCTTTTCTAACTTTCCTTCCTGATGGAAAACATCCTCTTATGATTCTTTTCCATTTCTGTTAGCTTATCCATGATTTTGTCAAATTTGGAATCCCATGAACTGGACTCATCTTACTGAAATTCAAATATGTCTTGATGTCCCATGTGAGTAATTGAATTGTTGGATTAATAGAAATCTTGGTGGTTCTGCTTGTACTTCCTAAACCATACTATGCCTTATTGTAATTCACAAAAGTTCCTTGTTCCTTATAACATTTATCTTCCATCATTGTTCTTTCTATTTCTTCTTGGCATCTAGCTGTTTAGATGTCTCATTCCTCAATCTAAAATGTCTTGATGTGTCTTGTAATATCGGATAGTTCCTCGTTACCAAGTTATGTCAATCTTCATGTGCTCCTTATGTTCATGCACCTGCAAATACATAAGGAAAAGTATCAAAAACTCTTAAATCGAAGTAATCTAAATTAAACAAGATGCTAAACAATCAATCCCTAGCAACGACACCAAAAACTTGTTGGTAGCAAAAACTATCTACTTGTTTTACGCTCAAAAATCGCAAGTGAATGGGTCGTGACTTGTAGTTAAAAAGCAGATATCAATCCCATAGGGATTGATGCCCAGGCATCACTTAATTTAGACAAAATTTTGTTTAAAAAATGAAATTGTTTAATACAAATAATTTAGAAAATTAAATTAAAATTAAAAGACTAAGACACAGCAATAGACAATACTAAAGTGCAGAAAAATTGGAATTCAAGAATCTAAAGACTAGAGATTACTTTTTTCCCATTTTGTCACCCTCCTATTTTATTAATCGAATTATGCCTCACCTAAGATTTTCAAATTTATTAATTACCTTCTCTCAAGGTATAATTAATTGTCCTTAATCGAATTAACAGGAATCAATTGAACAATCTCTCAACCTACCTAATCAACTATATTGCGTCAACTAGTTATTAAGTTATCATATGGGTAATCAATTGAATTCACTGAGATCTCTCTTCTAACTAATCAATTAACGTGATGATTGTACGTCTATAGGCTGGCAACTCTCGTTGTACAATACTACACAATTAATCCTACTCACTCTTTTGATTTGTTGTAAGATAAAAAATAAAATCAATAATCATCAAAGATAACTTAATTCAATTAAATAAAATAAGACTTTTAACAAAATAGTTCAAAAGCAATCCTTAAAACTAAGTCAGCCACTCGTAGTCTTCATAACATCATCAAAATTCAAATAAACCATTTTACCAAGAATAGAAGAAGTAAAATTGACAGAAAATTGAATCAAGAAACTCCTTCTCTTCTTTACCAAAATCTGGAATTTGTGGTGTTGATATGCTATTTTCCCCAATCTTGGTGATGATCCTTGATTTCAATCCTTTCTCAAGGAACTAAACTTGTATTCGTCACTCAAGGATGGCGTTTCTATAGAAGGGTTTCATCTCTCTTTGATGATGGAGGCTTAATTGTGGTTTAATAGTATGAAGCCCCACATTATGACTCAGATTGTCAATTCCCACGAATTTGCTATAGGTAAACTCCTCTTTTCTTCTCCTCTTTAATCTCTAGCTCAATCTCTAAGTTGCTCCATATTCCTCCCTATATAAAAATAGTCAATTCTTAACCTAAATTAACATTAAACATAAAAGAACAACAATGGAAATAAAACTAAATGAAAACATACAAAATGAATTCTAAATTACAACAATAATAAAAAATTATGCAAAAAAACATATGCCAATTACCTAGAAAAACATAGCCTAATACACAACTATCAAAGTCTCTACTTCGATTATATCTCAAAACATTGGTATTGGTATACCTTTTAACTTTCATTAAAAGCATGGAACTATAAATCTTGTTAACTTATCTTTTGTGGATGATTTATTCATACTTTGCAAAGATGATAAAATTCAGTTAGCACCCTCATACACTGCTTGAACTCTTCTCTAAATTATTAGGCCTTAAAGAAAACTTCTCTAAGATTATTTATTTCTCATTGTGCTAATGATTTGACACTTGAACTTAATGCCATTTTTTCCTTCAAATCCGTATTGCCTCATTTACATACTTAGGGGATTCCTATCACTACTTCAAGATTGACTATACCCTTATTTGATTATATTTTCAAAAGAGTTTCAAATTGGAAAAATAAGGTGCCTTTTTATACTAGTCATTATCCATTGTTATATATATATATCCCATTTATTCTAACTAGTCAACCTCATTAAGTCTTTTAAAAAGCTTATCAGGAATTTTTTATGGAGTTGTTTGGCATTTGAGAAAGAAATTTGTCTAGGTAAAGAATAAGGGAGGACTAGGTATCAAGTGTATCTGTGCCTTTAACAAGTTCCTTATGGACAAGAGAATATAGAAGTTATTTGATAATGATAGCCTTTTAATTAAATGGATGAATGAGGAGTATTTAAATGGTAAGAGCTTTAGGAGCATGAAAGTGAAACATGGTACTTCATGGATAATAACTTAAATATTGAAACTCATATGGATTTTAGCTTTAGCTTCGGATATGAAATCCATCAATAGCAATAAGGAATCCTCTAGTCTCTATTTTTACAATTAGTCTAACCTAGGTCCTCTTCACTTACTATCAACTTCACCTTCACTACATCTAATGTTCCCCTTAAATACAAAGGTAGAGGAAATCATCAGAAATGATGCATAGCACTATAAATATAGATGAATGTCCTTCATTGGTAATGTTATACCTAAGTACTTGCCTAAATCTTCTAAATAGGATTACTTAATTTGGCTAAAGCATATTTAAAAAAATTCACTAACTCTTTATATATTAATCGCTTCAAGTCTCTTTCTCCTCCTTTACTTTGGTTCAGTTTAATATGGTTTAAAGATCATGTTCCTAAGGCCTTCTTTATCTTTTGGGTAACTTCTAAAAGACATCTCCTTATATTAGATAGGATTAGTCAAAATTCATCTTTGGATGGTGCTTGTCTATTATGTACAACAACATTTGAAACGGTAAAACATTTGTTCTTCATATGCCTTTTTACTTTCCTCATATGGAGTCAAATGCTAATATGAAGTGACCTTTTACATCAGGCCAAACCTTAAGATCAACTAATCATTTAGGCATTGGAGGTTATGTATTAAAATAAATATGATTAGATTATCTTTAAATTAAGCTTGACCTATTGTACCTATTAGATGTGGAGGGAAAGAAATTATAGGATTTTTCAAAACAAATTAATAGATGCCCTTAATTTAATAAGAAACATTATAAATGGATTCATGAACTATATGTAGCCAAGGAGATTCATCTTCATTGTATTAGTCAACTTGCTACTTGCTAGAACCTACTTGTCACTATGAACCTACTTTCTTTAATTTTATTAGTTTATAGCTTTTATAGGGAATGAAATATGTTGTTTATAGCTAGTCTAGCTCAATGGGTTTCAATTTAACTCCAGCTTAGTTGAGTGTAGTCAATTTTTATACTATAGTCTCCTAGCTTTACACCTCTTATTCTTTGAACTCTATTATTACCAATAAATTTTAATTTACAAAAAGCACACTAAAATTATTATCCAATTAGCACCTCTCAAATTTTCCCACACTTAAGCATTTGCTTATCTTTAAACACATTAATATCATTATTATTTACTTAAATAGGAAGTAACTCTGGAAAAATATTTAACAAATCAATTGTATTAATCAAGATTCTCTATTATCCATTTGATTGCAAAGTTCATCATTTTGCTAAGTATTTAACTACTTTTATCAATTCATAAATCAATTCAATTCATTCCATAATCCTTCAAATTTTAACTCAATTTATAAAATTCAACCTAAAGTATAAAGTAAACATATATAAGAAATATGTTTCAACTTTCAAACATTTTCATAACTTTTATTGGTAGAAAAAAAAAACCTCACTTTAAATTAATAAAGAATTAATTAGAAAATTATTTGAAAATTTACTTAAAACTTATGATTTGAGAATAAAAACCTTGAATGAGTACTCCAAATATTCAATTAAGTCACCATTTTAAATGGTTACTAGCACCACTCTTTAGCTTCCACCTTTTTATTTAGTTTGAAGACATCTGACTGAATTTATTTAGTGCTCACTTATGCTTACATTTTTGACAAGAAGGGGTAGCCTAGTTGGTTAACTCCTCACTTAAGACCAAGGAGGTCTTGAGTTCAAGTTACCAAAATAACTGGCGGTCTATAAGGAAATAGTCTCTGTATCTCTTAAGAGATGTGGGCATGATTGCGTACATCTTACCCTCTCCATACCCTGCTTAAGCGGGAATTTGGGTATTGTTGTGTTGTGTTGTGTTACGCTCACATTTTTGTTCAGATGCTAAAAATGCTAAAAAAGAATCAACTTTCAACTTAATTATATGTCCAACTTATAGAAAAAAAGTATCTTTTTACAGATTAAGTATCCATGTTGAAAATTAACGAAGCAAATTAAAATTAACTTAATCATCAATAGTCATAACTATTTGTTTAAATAAATCAAGCCATAATAATGACCAAACTTATAATGAATTATATAGATCAATATTCTTTTAAAATAAAATTTTTTTCCAAAATTGTTGCCTATTAAACTCATTATAATAAAATTTATAAGCATAGTTAATAATTCGTTCTCTCCTTACACTTTAAGTTATACATTTCCCCTAATGTACAAAAATATGAGAACAATAAAAAAATTAAAATATAGAATTATAGAAATTAGGATTACTAGGAGTCCTCTAATAATAAAAGGCTCTGTAACTGTAGTTTGAGAAGTACAAACTTTTATTGTATAGCTAACAATGAAAGAACATAGAAGCACACTTGAATATATGACTTTAAATTGCTTTTAACTTAAAACATATAGAATAATTCATTACCAAAAAGTACTAGATAGAGGTTAGACTTCACTTGCATTGTAAAGATGTGAATGGAATTAGAAAAAGGTTGATAATTCTTTTACTATCAAGGGAGTATCAGTTGTCTTTACTTCCTTTCCATTTTGCTTTATCATTTTCATTATTTTTAATATGCTTCATACATTGAAGATTTTGTACAACTTAAGTGTGGAAAAGGTAATTAACTGTTTTGATTTTTAATTTCTTATAATTAGTTTAATAAGAGAAATTCTAGGATTTTTTAAGAATATTGATTAAGATAGTTCATTATAAGTTTAGAAGTTATTGAAATTTAATTTGCTTATGCGGTTAATTATGAACTTTTTTTAAAAAGCATTAACTAAGAGGTTTGATGATAACAGATACTTTATTTAAACTATGATGCTTTTTGTATATTATGCAAATAATTAAATTAAATATGAATTATTTTTAATTATTTTCATCATCCCACAAGAAAAGGGAAAAGGGAGAAAAGAGTGAATAAGTGAGCATAAAATAAATTCACTTTTCTAGCTTCAAACCAAGTAAAAAGGTTGAAGCTTGTTGAGCAAGTTTTACAATTTATAAATCCCACTATATTTCTACAAGTGCACGGGTTGTAGCATAGTATAAAAGGTGTCGATCCTATAAGGAATTAGTGAATTAATCAAATCTTAATTTATCTAAGGCTTAAAAGTGTAATTAAAATGAAAATAAAACCAAATAGAAAATTAAACAATCAAATATAGAGTGATTGAAATGAGAATTCTAAATTAATGCAAGAAATCAAATTTAAGCATTATCAATTGACAATTGATATTCAAATAATGAAGATTAACAAGTAATAAGAAAGGGGATTTTTCTTATCATCAATGCTAACTTGGTCACTTTTGTGTTAATACTGTGTTAGTTCTAGACTTTCGAAGAGTGGATTAGTCTCTCTCAAGCTGTAATCACCAAGCCCTAAATCACAAACCCTAATTAAGTTAAGTTACCAAGCATGTAATCTCTTGATTAGCAAAACAACCCACAACCTAATTAATTCTTAAGCATTTCAATAAACAACTGGGTCCTCACATGAGATCTCTCTCCATATAATTACCAATTCGATTATTTTCATGGTTTATTTGATCGTTTATATCTCATTAACCAACCTAATCATTTTGCATTCAGTTCACTCTCTCAATTTATTATCAAACCATGCAATTATAACAATTAATCACAACACCTAACATCATTAATAACAAAAGGAACTAGATTAACATTGAATCAAGTATAAATTCATAAAAGAAGTTAGAGCATCGGTAAACCAAGATTCATCATCATCAATTCCATTTCATACATCAAATGAATGAAATAAAAGATGAAAAAAATAAAGGATAACTTTGAGGATTAGAGGTTGAAGCAGCTAAAGCTCCACCTTCTTCTTCTATTTCTTCTTCTCTCTCTCTTCCTTCTTCCTCTTCTTTAGCTTTTTCCCTAAGTGACAAATGGAGGCTCCCTTTCTAAGTCATTTCCCTTAGCTTATATAGTCTTTTTTAATTAGGATAAAAACTAGGTTTTACCTAGCCTAAAAATCCAAAATAAATGAAAAATTAAGTTTAGGAGACCAATTCACATCTGTCTATACACAGGCCACTTATATAGGATTGGCTCATCCCATAAATATCAGTTTCACTTATGCAAAAATTGTTTCCTTTGTTGATATGATAGGTAAAACAGGATCTTACCACTAATGACAAAGTTTGTGATATTTGCAAACTATGGTATCATCATGCTATTGAGAAACATCAGGGTTTCATCAGGGAATTTCTCATTGATATCATTACTTATCTCTCATTCCCCTCCTTCCAGACATGATAAATAGTCCGTGAACACATTCTCTGCTCCCTTTTTATCTCTTATTTCCATATCAAATTTCTGTAGGAGTAATACCCATTGAATAAGTCTCTACTTTGCATTTTGTTTCGCAACCAAATATTTAAGCGCAACATGATTGGTAAATATGGTCACTTTAGAGCCCAAAAGGTATAAACAAAATTTATCACATGCATACACCACAATAAGTAATTCTATATCTGTAGTGGTGTAGCTCAGTTGAGGTCTTGTAAGTGTCTTACTTGCATAGTAAATTTCATGTAACTTTTTAACCTTTCTTTGACCCAGCATACAACTTATAGTTTGGTTGCTTGCATCACGCATGACCTCAAATGGGAGTGTCCAATTAAGTGGCGATAAAATTGGGGCAGTTGTTAGTGCCTTCTTTAATTAATTAAATGCAAATGAATAATTATTATCAAAAAGGAATGGCACATCCTTGACTAACAAATTTGTCAAAGGCATGTAATCTGCGAGAAATCTTTAATAAAGTGACAGTAAAACCCAACATGGCCTAGCAATGGCCGTACGCCCTTGACATTGATTGGAGGTGGAAGTTTTTTCTATAACCTCCATCTTTGTTCTATCCACTTCAAAGCCTTGGTGTGAAATTTTATGCCCGAGCACTATCCCCTCTTTTTTAATAAAGTGGTAATTTTCCCAATTCAACACTAAAAGTGATTCTTCATATCTTTATAGCACCTTGTCCATATTGGTTAGACACTTCTCAAAAGAGTCTCCAAAGACACAGAAAGCATCCATGAATTTTTCTATAATATCTTCAGTCATGTCTACAAAGTTGGATGTCATGCAACTTTGAAATGTAGTTGGGGCATTGCATAAGTAAAACGTTGTCTATACGTAAAGGTACCATAAAGATATGTGAACATGGTCTTTTCTTGATCCTCGGGGTAGATGAATATCTGGTTATACCCCAAATAATCATCTAAGAAGAAGTAGAATGAGTGACCCGCCACTCTTTTTATCATTTAATCTACGAATGGGAGAGGGAAATGGTCTTTTTTAGTTACCTTATTGAGTTTATGATAGTCTATGCACAGTATCCGTCCCGCGATTGTTCTTGTCAAGATTAATGCTACACTTTCACTTTCCATTATGTCATTTCAACCTTCTTTGGTATACATTGCACTGGGATGACCCATTTGCTATCAGATATTGGGTATATGATACCAGTATCTAAAAACTTTACTACCTCTTTTTTGATCACTTCCTTCATGTGAGGGTTCAAACTATGTTGACTTTCCCTTATAGCCCTGCTTCCTTCTTTGAGGTTTATGCTATGCATACACATTTGGGCTTATACCTTGAATGTCGAATAATTGCCATCCCATAGCCTTCATCACTTCCTAATAATGTCAACCACCCTACTTTCTTTTTCTCCATCTAATTAATTAGAAATTATGATGCGTAGAGTTTGAACTTTACTTAAAAAGGTGTATTAGAGATGTGCGTACAAAGATTTAAGCTCTAGGGCTAGTGGTTTCTCTATGGATGGGGTGCTTCGGTTCGTACTAATATTTCTTGATAGGTCTGATCCCCTAACTCCTCATTTCAGCATCTCTTTTAACTAAGCTTCGTTTGCCTTTTCAATTTCATTTTCTATCTCCACTTTTACTGAATTAACTTTTGCAAAACAGCTTCTTACTTGTTCTTGTACATTTTCATCTGTAATGTCATTCTTTATGCAAAAGTTACTTTCCTTCAGAATCTTCAATGCCTTGTTCATACTGAACTCCACTTGACCTTCACCAATCCGGAGGGTCAATTTACCTTTATGAACATCAATCAATGTTTTACCTGTTTTCATGAAAGGTCGTCTAAGAATTAGTGGACAGTTTTTATCTTCTTGAAAATCAATAACAACAAAGTCCATAGGTATAATGAACTTTTCCACTTGTACCAAAGCATCTTCTACCACTCCAAATGGTATTTTAATATATTGATTAGCTAGTTAGATTAGCATCGTAGTTTGTTTGACCTCACTGAGCCCCAATTTTTGGAATATTAATAAAGGAATAAGATTAATGCTTGCTCCTAAATCACATAGGCATTCTGTGAACTCAAACTCAGAAACCACACAGGGTATTGTAGAACTCCCTAAATCCTTTATCATGGAAGGCATTTGATTGGTGACTATAGATCTACAGTTGCTAGTTAAGGTTACCATTTGGTTCTCTTCTTAAGTACACTTTTTCGATAATATATCCTTCAAAAACTTAACATACTTAGGCATGTGTTCTAAAGCCTTAATGAATGAAAGATTTATTGAAAGATTTATTTGCAAAGTCTTCAATTTCTCTACAAACTTCATAAATTATGCATCTAATTTACTCTTATAAAGTCGTTAGGGGTATGAAATTTTGGGTGGATATGGTGGAGGAGCGATGTATAGAGGGTATTCGCTTATGTTCACATCTTTCTCCTTTTCCTTGTCTTTCTTTGCAAAGTGGGGGCTACTTTTTGTCTTTGTGGGGTTTTCAAGTTTCTTCCCACTTCGTAACATAATTGTTTGTAGTTGCTTCTTTGGGCCAAAATCATGGCCTTAGATCCTCCATCATGATTCCTCCAAATATTCTCCGTTCTTTGATATCTAATCTCAAACATTAACAAACACATCTAAGTACCTCAAATACACAAAATTAAAGCTCAGTAGCATGCTTTAACCCATGTAACACTCAAAACAAAAATATCTAACCAACTAACACTATTCTAAACCTAAACATGCATGAATTAATTAATTAAAAACTTAAAATGTACTAAAATGCCTATTAAAACATCATGCAACCTACAATTTATCAAAGCTAAAGAGTGGTGCTAGAAGTCATTTAAAACTGTAACCTAATTAGGTAACTAAAAGTATTCATGATAAGGAGTTTACTTTGCATCAAAAGGTTAGGTGATTTTTTAAAAAAACTTTTGAACGCTCATATTTTAATTTAAAGTAGTCATTTAAATGCTCGAATTTTTCAGAATATAACTCTAACAAATGGGAAATTCAAAGATAGATTTATTATACAAATTAGAAGCTTTATGAGCTTAAAACAATCCAAATTTCATAATAGAGATTCGTACTAGAATGTGAAATGTGTAGTCTACCTAATTTTTGAAGAAGGTTGAACTTTAGAATGCCTCATAGCATTTATTTTGCTTGTTTATCTCATATATAGCTCTTTGTAGCTCCTTTCTAACTCTTTCTTGCCTTTTATAATTTAATTCATTATCATTTTCTAAAAAAATAAAAGTTTAAACACCTTTCTCATTTTATGTTGGTTTTATACGCTAGGTTGTGGTTTATGGATTGAGTTAAAGTTTGGAGGATTATATAGAAAATTAAGTTGATTTATAACTTGATGCAACTAACTAAATGTCTAGTAATTCCACAAACTTTACAATGTTATGAATAATAGAGAATAATAGAGAATCTTGATTGATTTGCTGAATTCATTCGTGAAGTCTTGACCTAATTAAGTCATGAGTAATAAAATGGATTTGCTTGAGGAGAAGCAAATGCTTAAAAGTGGGAGAATTTGATAAATGCTAATTACACTATGTTTTTGTCATGATTTTTAGATAATTTCTCTTATTTTTGGATGATTCTATGGGATTTGGTAATTAATTTGTCTTATAGTTTGTTTTAGCTCCTATTCTAGCCATCCGATGAAGAAGGAATGAATTTGAGCAAGTTTGAGTCAATTTGAAGCAATTTTAGCATGATTTTAGAGGAAAGATTCTCAACATGGCACCAACAGGGACCTATATTCAACAATATAGGGATAATAGAGACCTATGTTTAGCAAGACGAGGGCAACAAAGAACCATGTTCAAAAATATAGGTCAATCAGGGAACCATATTTAAACTATGTTCTATAGTGGTTTATTTTGTTTCTTCCAATCTCAATCCAAAGGGAGTAGTGAAAAAAACATGAGTCTAATAGCAGGCCATATTAGACCAATGTTGGTAATGATTGCTATAAATAGGAAGATAAGCTAGGTTTAAAATAACAAAATGAACAACATGATCTTGTGTTTGATCCAAGTTTAATGACAACTTTAGAGTTTTGTGATAAAAAGGGGAGAGACATGATGGCAAAGAGGAGAGTCATTTAGAAGGACCATAAACTAGTTAAAATTAGATCCAAGAGAGGTTGGAGAATGAGAGGATGACTAGAGGAGATTCAAGAAAACATCAAGGAGGAAGCAATCATAGAGAAAAGCAAGAAGTCTACTAAGAATCAATCAAGAACATCAAGATTTAAGATCAATGAGAACTCATTCTTTTATCTTGTTTTCTTTATTATTGATGATTATATTTCTTTTTATTTTATAAACTAAATTGTGATATAGATGTATGTGCATTGAATTAATGTGTTCCTAGGGGATTTTGATATGAGAGTACAATTATATGTAAGGATAAGGATTGTATGTTTTAAAAGAGAGTACAATTGTAAATTTGGATTTCCTATTAGTCTAAGAAAATAAAATTAACTATTTAATCAAGGCAAATTCAAGTATAGGAAATTTATATAGAAATTCTCATATGGATCTTATATATCAATTTGTTATTCATTCTTAATTATCAGTTTAATTTGGTGATTATAATAATTGTACTAACTTAATAATTTCTTTTAGTTATTTTTTTGTTTCATTTAAATATATCATATCAATCCTCATCAACCATCAAACTATACAAGTTATTAAACCATTGGAATCATATTAGTCCTGATCTTAAACTATTGACCTTTATGTTTAGCCTAAAGACTTTGTCCTATTAAGTAACAATCTAGTAAAATCCCCTATACTATATAGAGCTCCCTATCCTATCACTTTGTTTGGTTATTACAATTTCAATTATCTAAACTCTAAAATTTAGCTAACAAACATGATATTAAGAAATAAGGTTCAAAAATAAATAAAAATTGTTTTAAAAGAAAAAAAATGATTAGAATAACAAAAAAATGCTATTAACATTCTAGTCCTTAGCAACAACTGTAAAAACTTGATTATAGTATTATATATATTTGAATAAAAGAGTAAACAAAAGATCACTAGACAAGCATAACTATCATTCTTAAAGTATAGCTCAGGCGAATATGAAGGTTGATCCCATGAGGACTATAATTACTGATCGTTGGTTTATGTATGATAAGTTTTAATATTTTTAACCTCGATAATACCACAAGCACATAGGTAGTTCACATAGTACTTAAGATATTGATCCCATGAGGAGGAGTAACTTAATCCTAAAATCTAAGGCTTAACTAAATTTCATAATAATTCAAAATAGCAAATTAACACAGAAAATTAATCAATAAATAATCAATCTTTAGAATTAATTCAAAAATTATAAACAAGATAGCAATTTGGACAACCCAATCAAGAATTAACCTAGGAACTACCAATTGAGAGAAAGGGGGTTTTAATCCAACCCTAATGGAAATATAGTTGATTATGAAATTACCAAATTACCGGGTCTAGAAGATTTTAATGTGGATTACTCTCTGTCAAGTTATAATCTTTAACCCTAATTGATAAACCCTAATTAGATTATGGAATCATAATCTCTTGATTCCCAACTAAAACTAAAATTAGTTTTGAAATTGTCTAATAATCTACCGAAAACCTATGCATAATATCTCGTTACACAAATTTACCAGTTTGATTCAATTCTTAATCTATCAAACTACATAACTCTCGTTTACCTAATTTGATAATTTTCACTTGGTTCACCCTCTCAGTTTATTACCGAATTATTAAGAACAAATATTGAATCACAATAACTCAATAAAAACACGAACAATCAACTTTCATTAATATCAAAGACAAAATCCCAAAGGTGAGTATAGACATAACTCAACATTCAATAAATCTGATTCTCAACAATTATTTCAATTCTATATATCAATAAAATTGAAAATAAATTAGAAAATATGATTGGAATGGAATGGTGGAGGCAGCAACGGTAGGAAACCTCCTGTTCCAAGAAGTACTTCGTGTGGCTTCTTCTCTGTATCTTTTCCTTCGATCCTTTCTCAATCTCTCGATAAAGCTCTCTCCAGGGTTCAGGATTTGGCTGATGCAAAAAGCTCCTCTCTTATGTTCTTTATGTTCCTTAAATACCTTGGTAGCCCTAGGGTTTGTCCGGGGTTAAAATGGTCTAAAAAGTTTCTCAAAACTAAACATTTTCACCTGTTTTCGCATATACCCGATGTAGGCCACGATCATTGTCTGTCACAAGCGTGGCCCAAATGCCACGATCATCACCTGGATCAAACCTTTCTGTCATTATTGTAGCCAAATTGTCACGACTGTGGCCTGGGGTATGGTGGCTTATGTCTCTCTGTCACGATCTTGGCCTGTTGTGCCACAATCGTGGGCTGTGGTTTTGGCCGAAAGTTTTTGAAACTCCTTCGTTCTTCTCCGTTGACTTGAAACACTAACAAACACATTAAGGTACCTAAAAAATATAACATTTAAGCTCAAAGACTCATATCAACCTTTAAAAACGCTTAACACATAAACTAACACAATTAAAACCTAAATACAAACTAAACACTCAAATTAACACTTAACAGATAACAAATTAAACCCTAAAACATGATGCAAATCACAACTATCAACATCCCCACACTTAAACATTTGTTTGTCCTCAAGAAAACAAAACAACAAACATATAACACACAATGTAGTAATGAGGCAATCGCTTCAACTTCATGAAATAAATTTAATCTTAAGCATAAAAGTTATATCTAATCCTTAACATGCAAAATTTGTATTTAGGGGCTTTGAACTAAATATACAAATTAATCGAGATCCAAGTTTTAATTTATTTACTCTTTTTAATTGTACACACATATTGATAATTCTTTAGTCCTTCATACTCTGTAACTATTCCTAAGTATGTTTTCATCAAAGGTCAAGCTTATTACAAGTTCGGTAGGTTTTTATTAAGAACATTTATTATTATTATTATTATTAT
>JANIIA010004436.1:0-14202 GCA_027478495.1 Erythroxylum alaternifolium | reverse complement strand
AGGCATATCTGTGCTGAGTTCTCTCATTGGTCTTCTCATAGACCCGTTTCCCTGATCCGACCCGTTAGGTGGGACCGAGATGTTACACATGGTGCATTTCATTACATAAATGCATGAAATATAAAGGTAGTTGTGACCGAAATTGCTAGTGAAAAAGAGCTTAAAGCTTAGACATTTGTGGTAAGAGCCTATGGCTCAATATGTATAAAGAGCCCTGTATTCCCAACGAATAAGGGACATCATGATAGAGACTGGCATCCACAACGGATACGAGATAGTAAAAAAGGCACTCGGTCACAACAATGTAATTAAATGAAATTGAGTCTCATAAGCATTGTATATACATATGATATGAATAAAATGAATGTTTGCAATGTTTTGAGGACATTTTATGCATATGTGTGATTGATTATCGATGATTATAATCTGGATAATTGCAATGGAATGATGAATTGTATGGATTTTGAAATGTGTTCTATGTGAACTTGATATTATATGATGAAAATTGCAATGATGTGAATTATGTGATGACATAAATTGTGTGTTGGATGACAAGAGTGAACCATCAAGGATGGTTACTCAACTGAGTTCGCAAACTCAACCAAATTGTAACGTTGATATTTTCAGGTTCGAGAGAGCGACGACCTAGCTACTAAGATTGCTTAAAAGATATTTTGTACAACTATTGGATAGAGGACATGGCTCAAAGGTTGGTCAGTTGAGACTGAAGGAATAGTTTAATTTTTGTTTAATTCCTCATGTATGTAGCATACTTTGTAGATAGAGATGTGACTCTGATAGGCAAATGTTGACAAGCATGTATGATGATTGTAATGCTACATTGTAAATATAGTTTATGAAATGATATGAGAAAATTTTTGGGTTTTAAACATTGTGTTATCTATGAAGTAGTTTTGATGCCATGCTATATAGAGAAAGTGTAATAATTAGCACACCATTTCTGCTGAGTATGTGCACATGTGTTCAAAGGGCGTATGGGCACATGTCTGATGGAGGTGAGGTGTTACATTTTTTTCATTTCCACGGCATTTACCACCTCCATCAAAGTAAGCTTTGCTCTCACCCCTCCTTGATACTATCATTTTTATTGTCTTCTTCATTTCCATTAGAAAACCTAATCCTCCCAACCTCCATGATGATGTTCATGGGTTGTATGGAAAGCTAGGTTTAAGTATGACTTGAAGAGTTTGAAGTTTTTATCAAGTTATGCTTTAATCTTTATGGGTAGTGTTAAATGGAACATGTATGATGAAAATTTTAAGATTTGTAATTGATCATGAAATTTTATATCTAATACGTGGGTGTTTTAATAATAAATAGATCATGTTTCAATTTTTTTGAGTTGATGTTATGCATGAGTTGTTTTAATAGAAGCAATTTTGAATAATGAGGTTGAAAGATGATGATGTGTGGATGAAGAGGTAGGTGGAGTCATGTTTATTTTTTTTTGTGTTGTAAGGAATGATAAATTATGAGTTTTAAGTTAAGAAAAAGGATGCATTTTGGTTTATTGAATTGAGATGAATTAAAGTGATAGTTAGGGTTAAAAGGAAGGTGTAAATGAAGTAGAAAAATGTGTAGAAAATTGATGTTAAAAGTGTATAGGAATATGTTCTGTTTTTGGTATTTATGATTAATCATAGTTTTTGATTTGTGTGTGGATGATATTGGGATGAAATGAAATTAAGAATGAAAGAGAAATGATTATGAATTAAGCTAGAAAGGATAGACTAAGCAAAAGAGGTGAACTATGATGAAAATGAGGTTAAATGTGTGATGGAATATGTAGAGGGAGTGTTTTTATTGAACATGCTTCTGTATTTTGGCCATATATTGATCTGTAGATATCCAAATAGGATCATTTGTGATTTAGCTTAAACTAGAGACATATGGATACAATTTTCAAGAGTAATTGAGTTCGAATTCTATCTCTATGGGTCTTGAAATTTGGATTGAAGTTGAGAACTGTGTGCTGTCGTGGTATGACCATAGTTAGTAGTATTTTTGTTCTAACTTGCATAAATACTGAACCAAACTACATGAATTTGATGTCATTAGAAACTTAAGACATATAGGAACATTGTTTTAGAATAAGGTGTTGTCTAAATAACTCATTTTGTAGGTCGTAATGGTAATTCGAAACTAACCTAAAAATCTATCTTGAGAAAAAATGGAAAATTGCAGGAAAAATGGAAGATTTGTTTCTATCACGATCGTGGTAGGGGAAGCCACGATCATAGGCAGTGATTTTTCATGGTAATATGTTGATTATGCAATGGTTGGACTAATTAATGATGAGGTATATAACTATGATGCTTTTGGAATTAATTAGGGCTTAAAAGGAATATAATTTGATGTTTGAAAGGTTAGTTAAATGTGTGATAAGTTTTGATTGATCTTGATGTTATATTTTAAGGAAAAGGATGTTTGATGCCAATGCATCTAAATGTGAAATGTTTGGAGTGATAAATGAGGACATAACTTAGTTAATGAATTGTTTGATGTTTATGAATGAGGAATTATGGAAAAAGAATAGGATTTCATGAATGAAGAGATTAAGTAGGAAATGTTAAATCAAATAGGTAGAGGTTGGAGAGTTTAATGTAATAAATGTGTAGTATAATTAGCATGAAATGAAATTGCATTAATGTGTATGAATTTTGGAAAATTGAGAGTAGAATTGATGTTTGTATAAGTGTTAAATTCGTGTAGATGAAGGAAGAAAAATGCAGGGCATGATCGTGGCTCTTATCCCACAATCATGGCCTGACAAAATAAAGTTTCTGTCACAATCGTGGTCTCAACCCACGATCATGGCCTGACTAGGAAATGTATATCTGTCACGATTGTGGGAGGAATGCCATGATCATGGCCAGACCCATGGAGAAAAAGAGTTGTCTTTCAACTGAAGTTTGAACCAACCAATGCTAAGGTGCTTCCATATGAAGTAATTAGGCTTGAATGAAATCTTAAGTGAACCCAGCTAATGATGAATGAGGTGAGTAAAGTGCAATAGGTATTAAAGAATGATTATAAGATGTTATTAAATGATTATGAGATATGAATAAAGGAAATATACCTGGGATTGTCAATATGATCATGCATTATACATTACACATATACATATGTGTATAATTGAATGTTTATCTGCTTATGAAATTAATAATGTGTGTGTAATATATGTACTGCATAATGTTAACATACAAGATAGAATGTCAGCACCCAATCGTTTCAAGATTATGGAAGCTAATGCTAATCTAGAGCGTACTGTGACTCGACCTAGATGGTCTCGCTTTCATTATTTGTTTTGTTTTAAATTTCTGTATTGAATTACTACTAAATGTGAGTGTGATTGATACAATTACAGACATTAATAGTCCAAGGAGTTTGATAAATGTGAGAACACAAGAAGTGCTTATTGCATGTGAGTTGGACTGAAATAAGTGATTCTCAACATTATTGTTTAATGTCAAACATCGATCTGATGAATTTATGTGAATGTGAATGTGAAAATTTGAGCAATAGTGATTGTTTGAAAATATGTAAATGTAGTGCATTTCATTACATAAATGCATGAAAGATAAAGGCTGTTGTGACCGAAGTAGCTACCAAAAAAGAGCTTAAAACTCAGAAATTGACAAAGAGCTTAAAGCTCAGAATGTGGAGCCTCCGGATCACTATGTAAAATGAGTCATATATCCCTAATGGATAAGGGACAGTTATTAATGAGCCCAATATTCACAATAGATACAGGACAGTTACAGGCACTCGGTCACAACAATAACAATTGAAAGTTAGTCTCATAAGTATTGCATATGCATTTGATATGTATGATTTAAATGACTGAAATAAATAGTTTAAATGATTTCTGATGTGAAATATGAATTAAGTGAATATGAAGTGTATATGATTCAACATGTTGATTAGAGAAATGGTGTGAATTACGTGATTACGTGAATTGATGTGTTATATGAATTGAGTAAGCCATCGAGGATGGTCCACTCACTGAGTTTGCAAAACTCACCCTAATTTGCAATATATTTTTAGGCTCAGATGAGACACCTAATTAGACCAATTGGAGTCTAACCACTACATTTAAGTAAGAGATAGATGTCGGGATCAATTGGCGTTTGCATATATTTTTTGTAAATTTAGCATTAAATGTTGTATCCTGCAAGCTTCATTTATTGTATAAATGAATTATGTTTGTAAAAACAGATATGATCAAATACATTTTTGTATTTGTAATGACCCCAAAAGATTATTGAAATTTCGACAATGTGTTTAATGTTTGATCAAATGTGAGTTTGTAATGACAATTGTAATTAGTGATGTTTTTAAATAAAATGGGTCAAAACGATTATGAGTTTTTCTAAAAATACACGTGCCATGTGAAAATTTTTTAATGGTTATGATTGACTGACTATCTTAGTGCACCATCCTTGTAGAGTGTATTCTCGAATACTGTCAGTGTGTTCAGGAATATGCCTTATAGGAGTGGGGTGTTACAATTTGGTATCATAGCCCAGGCTTAGTGTCTTACATGGGCCTTTTTTTAAATATATGTCAAGTTACATGCATTTTAGACATGTCATAGCAGGCAGTGGCAATTGATTCCCAGTCTGAGTCGCATTTACATGAGTCAAACACATGAGCATTTGTTAAGAGTTTAAACTGTTAGAAGCAATGGGAATGATGATAATATGTTAGAATATGAGAAAATCAAAATTTGCGGATATCTAGAAATGAGAAATAGTATCTGGTTCTATGTGATAAATAAAGATTCACTACATTTGTATGTGTGGTTGTATCATTGAACATGATATCAATAATGTACTGTGATGGTATATCCTTAAATGTGATATAGATGTGAATATATTATCGTGGATTGATTGAGAAAAATAGAGATATGATAGAAATGATAAGATTTTAAAGTGCATAAGCAAAGTTGGATGAAAACAAAATTTTCTACGATCTTGAGAGGTTGAAATTGGACTAGGAATGGTTTTTTGATTAACATGATAAGAGTTTATGATTCAGTGTAAGAATATGTCAATGGAATTAAGATTAGACTTTCATAATGGTTATGCCCCTACAATTTTGAATTGATTGAGAATATATGTATGTAATAAAGGATCATTGGAAGACAAGATGAATGGTAATGAGATAAGTAAAAGGGCCCCTAGGTTAAGTTGAATTGTTATTGTGAATGTATGTTGGATAATGTGATTACCTTGACAAATGATGTCATTAAGCACATATATATCATATACTTGGACATGAAATAGGAAGTGATCCATGAATCATTGAATGCTTTTAAGTTTTTAATCCCCATAGTTAAAATTTTAAGATGAATTAGAATAATGCATGAAAGCATTTATAGTGATCAATTGGGGATAGATTGAGAGTGTAAATGATGTTACTGTGCATGATGGATTCGAGGAAAAAGAAGAAGGCATAATCGTGGAATAATTCCCACGATCGTGGCTGAGATTAATTGGTTCTGTCATAATCGTGGCAGAGTCCCTACAATCATGGATAGGCATAAAAGGAGAAGGATTGTCCAGAATCAACTGAGATTAAGGTATCCTTAGCATAAGTTATTAATTGGTGAATTATCAAAAATACATCTCTAGATAAGATGTAATGATCTTGATGATAAGTACCAAAGTATAAGAGCAAATGGATAAGTTTATTGCTTCATTGAGCTTTATTATAAAGAGTATTCTGGCCATGTAAAGTATAATAGAAATTGATCTAATTGAGATGTTATAAATAGTTAAAATCGATCTTATTGAGGCATTAAGAATGACTGGAAAGTAATAAAAAATATAGTTGATTGATAAAGAATACCTGAACAATATAGATAATAGTAGCAAGAAATCTTCTTTCGAAGAAGACTTCCACCAAATTAGGCTAAGTAGACCGAATGGTTTACTTCTAAGAATGAACGAATACCAAATGAATTAAAAGTGAATACTGGAGCCAGATAGATATGAGACTCATTTATGAGAAAAAATGAATATAGTATAGAGAGTGCATGTGTTTTATCAATTGTAAAGTATCCAACTATGTTATTGGATTCTTGAATTAGGGATGATATGATTGCTATTACTAAAGGAACTCAAATCCACAATGTGTTCTATATTCATATATCCAGAAGATACAAATTAGATTTTGATGGTTATGTTTAGAAAATTGAGATTGCAAATAAATTAAAATGTGTGGAGAAACTCATATGAATGAACAGAAATTAAAATAAGTCAATGAGAAATTAGAGGAAATCGAATGAATGGAAATAGTCATTTGAGAAAATAAAACAATCGGGAGACTGAGAAATACACGAGATAATGTTACCCCATCTGAGGAATTAAAAACACCGATGTAATTATATCATCAAAATTTGGAGATTTTGTAGTATATAATGATGTTATACACCAGAGATTAAGATGTAATCCAATGTAGCTTAATAAGGTGATTTTGTATGTATCGAGACAATTAAAGTCTCATGAATTGATTATTTGATACATGATTTAGAAATTGCTGCAATAGTAATTGCTTTGAGAACTTAGAGACATTATATATGCAGTGAAACATTTTGGATATATATATATATATTATAAATATACAGATCATTAAAGTTTAAGATAATTATTGAGTTTGAAAGAATTAAATACGAGACTGAGATAATGGATAGAGTTACTTGAAGATCATGATGAACAAATGAGTATTACCTAGTAAAGCTAGTGTTGTAATCTGAAGCATTAAGCAGAAAATCCAATAGTATTATAGTACAAATTCAGACATTAAGGTTACTAATTCTAGTGTAATGAAGAGCCTAAAATGATTGAGTTAAAATTGGGGCAAAATGAAGTGTTATTAGCTACATAGAATTTAAGACTAGTTTTGTATGAAAGGAATAGAAAAGCCCTAATTGAGGATTCAAAATTTTTGAATCTTCTTGAGGAATTGGAAATGAATTCGAGTTTTGAGTTGAATTGGAAAAATGATAATTTATGGTTTAAAAAAAATAGGTTTACCCAATAAAGATGATTGAGCAAAGAGATTATTAGAGAAAGCACAAATAGCAACCTATACTATACATCCTAGTAGGAATACACTGAAACAACATTTAGCGACTAAGGATGTAGAAGCAAGTGACTGCATGTTTGAGTTGCCAACAGTCTTAACTGCTAGAGATATGCTAAAAGCTTATATTTTGGAGTTCATAAGAACATAAGGTTAATATATATTTTTGGTTTATTCTAAGCATAACAATTATTATCATAGTGGTATCGGTAGGACATTGTATGAGGCATTATACAGCAGAAAGAGTCGTCTGCCTTTATATTGGGATGAATAAGGCCTAAAAATGGTTAAAGGCCAAAATTGATTCGAGATGCTATTGATAAGTGAAATTGAACTGTATTAGAAATTAAGTGATTCAAGAAAAATAAACGAGTTAGGTGGATCAATACGGCAAATATGGAATACAGAGAGATAGATAAACTGTTTCTAAAAGTACCACCTTAGCAAGGTGTGCTAAAGTTCGTTAAAAAGGATAGCTAAGCTCGAATTGTATTGGTCTATATGAAGTTATTGAGAGCATAGGACCATTGACTTAAGTTAGTCTCACCAACAAAGATATATCAGATCTACACTGTGTTACATGAGTATGTTAAGAAATATCGATATGATCTAACATAGATGTATTATCACCATAGGAAGTGAAACTTGCAAGTAATATGAGATGTATTGAGGAGTCAGTTAAGAGAGAAGGACATCTGAATAAGTAATTGAAAGGCCGAATGATTCCATTGTCAATTGGAAGAAATTATTCAAGTGATGAAGTTAAATAGAAAACAGAGGAGCATATGAGGAAACATTACCCCTGCCTTTTTGATGATTAAGATAAGAATTTCGAGAACCAAATTTATTAAAGAGGGCAGAATTGTAACATCTTATTTCCATATTAAGGGCTAGAACCCTAAATTTCTGTAAACAAGAAATAATAATGAGAGATTAGAAAAATGCATTTCATACTCATGCATAAAATTAGTTTACACACACGTGAATTTGATTGTTTTATACACACTATGATGACTCTTCATATACTCATTTGACATTTTTCAGGTATAATTGATTTTTTATGTGATTATGATGTGAATACTACTTATATTGTCTTGAAAAATTATTTGCTGAGTATAAGTATTTATTTAAAATTTTTGGTGAAAATTTAGGAAAATTTCAAATTTCTGGTTATTTTTGGACTAAGAAAAATGCCAAATGGTAGGATAATTGATAAATGATAGTAGAATTAAGTTTCAAATGGCAGTGAAAATTTTTATAAATGACATTAGGATTTATCAATAAGTGTCATTAAAATTTGGGAGATAATTCGATTAGAAATTGGAGACAAAATGGACTAGTTATGAAAGTGGTCCAAATGGGATATAGGAAGGTGATAAGTGGCAGAGACAAGTGTCACTAGCACTCACCACTCAACCTTTACTCACGTTATACACTCTTTAACCTTAAAAGACCATTTATCGTTTTGTTCCTTGCTTTCTCTTCTTCTCTTCGTGGCTTTCTTCTCCATCTCTTTTCTCATTTTCTTCATTTCCATGACATTTACCACCTCCATCAAAGTAAGCATTGCTCTCACCCCTCCTTGTTACTATCATTGTTATTTTCTCCTTCATTTCCACTAGAAAACCTAATCCTCCCAACCTCCATGATGATGTTCGTGGGTTGTATGGAAAGCTAGGGTTAGGTGTGACTTGAAGAGTTTGAAGTTTTTATCAAGTTATGGTTTAATCTTCATGGGTAGTGTTTAATGGAACATATGTTACGAAAAATTTGAGATTTGTAATTGATCATGAAAATTTATATGTGATACGTGGGTGTGTTAATAATAAAGAGATCATGTTTCAATTTTTGTGAGTTGATGTTATGCATGAGTTGTTTTAGTAGAAGCAATTTTGAATAATGAAGTTGAAAGATGATGATGTGTGGATGAAGAGGTAAGTGGAGTCATATTTTTTTTATGTTGTAAGGAATGATAAATTATGAGTTTTGAGTTAAGAGAAAGGGTGTATTTTTTTGTCTTGAATTAATATGAATTAAAATGATAGTTAGGGTTAAAAAGAAGGTGTAAATGAAGTAGAAAATGTGCAGAAATTTGATGTTGAAAGTGTATAGGAAAATGTTATGTTTTTGGTGTTTATGATCAATCATAGTTTTTGATTTGTGTGTGGATGATATTGGGCTGAAATGGATTTAAGAATGAAAGGGAAATGATGATGAATCAAGCTAGAAAATATAGACTAAACAAAAGATGTGAACTAGGATGAAAATGAAGTTAAATGTGTGTTGGAATATGTAGATGGAGTGCTTTTATTGAACATGCTTCTATATTTTGGCCATATATTGATCTGTAGATATCCAAATGGGATTATTTTTTATTTATATTAAACTAGAGACATATGGCTACAATTTTCATGAGCAATTAGATTCGAATTCTATCATTTTGGGTCTTGAAATTTAGATTAAAGTTGAGAATTATGTGCTAACGTGGTATGAGAACAGTCAGTAGTATTTTGGTTCTAACTTGTAGAAATACTAAACCAAACTACATGAATTTGATGTCATTAGAAACTTAAGACATAGAGGAACGCTTGTTTAGAAGAAGGTGTTGTCAAATACCTCATTTTCTAGGTAATAATGGTGGCCTAAAAAAATAAAGTTTCTGTCACGATTATGGCCTCACCCCACGATCATGGCCTGGCTAGAAATTTTTTCTATCACAATCGTAGCAAGGACACCATGATCATGGCCAGACCTATGGAGAAAAAGACTTGTCTTTTGAGTGAAGTTTGAACTGAACAATGCTAGGGTGCTTCCATATGAAGTAATTAGGCTTGAATAAGATCTTAAGTAAACCTAGCTGATGATGAATGAGGTGAGTAATGTCATTAAAGTGCATGAGGTATTAAAGAATGATTGAAAGATGTTATTAAATGATTATGAGATGAAAATAAAGGAAATATACCCGGGATTGTCAATATAAGCATGCATTATACATTACACGTATACATATGTGTATAATTGAATGTTTTTGTGATTGTGCAATTAATAATGTGTGTGCAATATGTGTATTACATAATGTTGATATATAGGATAGAACATTAGCATCCATTAGTTTCTGGATCATGGAAGCTAATGCTAATATAGAGTGTACTATGAGTCGACCTTGATGGTCTCACTTTCATTTTTTGTTATGTTTTAAATTTCTATATTGAATTACTACTGAATGTGAGTGTGATTGATACAATAATGGAAATTAATAGTCCAAAGAGTTTGATAAATGTGAGAACATAGGAAGGGCTCATTGTATGTGAATTAAACTAAAATAAGTGATTCTCAACATTATTGTTGAATGCCTGATATCGATCCGATGAATATATGTGAATGTGAATATAGAAAATTGAGTAATAGTGATTATTTGAAAATATATGAATGTATTCAATTTCATTACATAAATGTATGAAAGATAAAGGATGTTGTGACCAGAGTAGCCATCGAAAAAGAGTTTAAAGCTCAAAAATTGACAAAGAGCTTAAAGCTCAAAATGTGGTAAGAGCGTCTGGCTCATTATGTAAAATAAGCCCTGTATCCCTAACGGATAAGGGACAATTATAGCCCAGTATCCACAATAGATACGGGACAGTTACAAGCACTCGGTTATAACAATAACAATTGAAAGTGAGTCTTATGAGCATTGCATATGTATTTGATATTTATGATTTAAATGGCTGAAGTAAATAGTTTGAATGATTTCTGATGTGAAATATGAATTAAGTGAATATGAAGTGTATATGATTAAACATGTTGATTAGAGAAATGATGTGAATTATGTGATTACATGAATTGATGTGGAGTTTAACCACTACATTTGAGTAAGAGATAGATGTCGGGATCAGTTGAAATTTGCATATATTTTTTGTAAATTTAGTGTTAAATGTTGTATTCTGCAAGCTTCATTTATTGTACAAATGAATTATTTTTGTAAAAACAGTTATGATCAAACACATTTTTATATTTGTAATGGCCCTAAAAGATTATTGAAATTACGAAAATGTGTTCAATGTTTGATCAAGTGTGAGTTTGTAATGACAATTGTAATTAGTGATGTTTTTAAATAAAACGTGCTGAAACAATTATGAGTTTTTCTAAAAATGCGTGTGCTGTGTGAAAATTTTTTAATAGTTATGATTGACTGACTTTCCTAATGCACGACCCTTATAGAGTGTATTCTCGAATACCGTCGGTGTGTTTGGGAGTATTCCCTATAGGAGTGGGGTGCTATAATATAACATCTAAGTCTAAGCTATTTAGTCATGTTTCTATTCGTCTCATACACCAATTGTTTGGACTACTGATAATTTGTTTTTCCGTTTAAAATTTAAAGTTGTTGTTGTCACTTCTTCTAGTATTTTATATTTTCCTCTTAATTATGTTTCATCTTCTTAATTAGGACATTTGATTTCCAATGGATGTCTAAGGTCAGTCAAATATTATCAATTTGTTTTTCTTACATGTCAACTATCAAAACGTCATGTCATGCCATTTAACATGACGGGAGGCAATAGAAGAACTCAATGCACTTACTTTTACTTAAACACATGATTTAGTTAGTTTACCTTTAGAAAAATTTATGGTTTGCTGTAAAAAACTCTATAACATAAAGACCGAGTTTGATGGTTTAGTAGAATGGTATAAGGCTCAACTTATAGCTAAAGGTTTCATTTAGCTATAGAATGGGAATGTTTATGAGCAGATCTTTTCTCCTATAGCTTGCATTACTTCTATTCGTACTCTCATTACCATTACTGCTATTTGGTAGGTTTACATTCTAGTATGTTTTTATAGGTTTTTAAGTATGTTTTTAAGTGTTTCTTAGATGATTATTATGTTTATAGGCTTAGAATTGTGTTATTTTTAGTGTTTGTTTATGTTCTAAGTGTTTGTTTGGTTTAAACCATGAATTTGATCATACTTTTATGTTTTAAGAGATGCTTGATGTTCTTGTGAGCGTATGGAAATAGGAAATTTAAGAATGAAGAAGATTATGGATGCATATAGGAAGGCATGATCATGAACCCTGCATTAAGAATGATGCATGGCTTTATGTCATAATCGTGACACCATTCAAGATCATGATAGAGAGGAACTAGTCATGCTGGGCACGATCATTGCATGGTTTCCAGATGCAAGTTTTTTTTTTTAAGTTTCTAAGGTTTGGGGCTATTTTAAAAACTGAATTAAGTGGGGAAACCCTAGACACAACCCTAAAACCCTAGACATGACCCTAAAACCTTCAAGCATTATAAAAGAACATGAAAAACACCCAAAAGAGACTGCAACCACTACATCAAAATAAATCAAAGATGAGAGATCAAAGAAGAGCTTGAAAGAAATTCTAACACTCCAAATCAAGGCGTTAATTAATTTTCAATCTTTTTTGTTTGTTTCCTTCATAGTCATGAATGTGTGTTTGGATTTCTATAAGTATAACATGATTATGGATTTCTAAATATAGAATAGGGATTATTCTTGAATTAGTTTATGAAACTTATTTCTTGTTGAATTCAATACATTGAGGAATTTATTTTATGAACCTAATTTTAGTTGTTTATTTTAATTCACATCAAAACTTGGTACCTTAGACAAGGTTTTTTTTTCAAGTTATATAGGTGTTAAATAATCATCGTGGGATCGATACCTTTGATACTACAAGATACGATTTGTATACTTATGGTATTGAGAGTTTTATTATATTATAAAACTTGCTCAACACTATTAAGCATTGGACTTTATTTTATATGGATGTCAAGAATGCCTTCTTAAATGGAGATCTCACAAACGAGGTCTATATGGAACCTCCTCTTAGCTATGATTATCTTTTAAATAAAATTTTGTCTTATTCAAAAGGCTTTATACGAATTTAAATAACCTCCTTTTGCTAGTTTCTATGTTAGACCCCAATTTTGGAGTCTAACTTTCATGCTGAAAATCATGACACATGACCTTTTTCCAATAGAGAACACCTCTACCTCAAGGAAGAGCGTGGTGAGTCCCCAATTTTACACATACTTGCTTCGGGGCTATTAGCATAACTTTTTATATAGGCATCCAATTTAGGGTTTCTTTGGATAGTTTGATAGAGGAATTCAAGAGCTACAACTTTCATGAAGACCTCAAAGACCAATTGTATCTTCTAAAGGGTCAAAAATAGGGCAGAAGATAAATAGTGAACAGTAACTCATAAGAAGTTGTGAACAGTAACACAGAAGAAATCTGTGAACAGTAACACAGACGAAGTATGTGAACAGTAACACAGACGAAGTTTGAGAACAGTAACACAGAGGAATTGGTGTACAATAACACAGACTAATTTGTGTACAGTAACACAGACGATATTCTTCAACTAATATAACTTTCTTAACTCCTTCTCATTATCCTCTGTGGTTGGCCTATGGTCTGTGTTCTATCTTCTATAGTTGACTTTTATCTTTTGTGTTGACCACTTATCGTCCATGGTCTATCCTTTGTGTTCTATCTTCTATGTGATGACGTGTCCTCTGTGTTGTGACGTCAGGACAGATGATACTTCTACTCTTTATTCTTCCTTGCGTCTGTGTTTTGACGTCAGCACAGACGATACTTCTCCTCTCTGTTTCTCCTTGCCTCTGTGTTCTGACGTCAGCACAGACAATACTTCTCCTCTTTATTTCTCCTTGCCTCTGCGTTCTAACGTCAGCACAGACGATACTTCTTCTTTCAAATTCCTCTTGCCTCTGTGTTGTGACGTCATCACAGACGATACTCTTCCTCTGTATTTTTCCTTTACATCTACCTTACTTAAAGCAACCATCAACCTTCTCAACCACTCTCATTCATTCAAATCTCAGGTCAGAAATACACATACATAAACATCAACTGCTTCTCAAAACCTCAAAATTATTATCAGCACATGCAACGTGAAACTTAACAGTGATCATAATCATGTGCAGAACATACATATATTTCATTCATCCTCAAGCGAATATTGGTTTTACAAGGCTTTAATAACCTTACAAGTCACAATACATCAGTACACTTAGACTAATAAAACTTGAA
>JANIIA010004399.1:0-14206 GCA_027478495.1 Erythroxylum alaternifolium | reverse complement strand
AGTTCTCTCAACTTATTCTGTGGATATCGTTAGAGGCCAGACATTTGTACGCTACGGTAGCTGAAACGGATCAGTTTCAGAACGGGTCGAGGAATACGACAAGATGAAGATCAAGCTTCAAAATAAGGTACGAATTAAGTTTCCACTTTGTTATGATTTATGTTAATCATTTTATAGAATTAAAGAGTTCTTGGTTTTCGGGAAATCAAAGATTGTGAAAAAGTTTTGTAATATTCCGCTACAGTCAGGATCTGACCTCGACTTGGTTTCCTTATAGTGGTATCAGAACGGACTTTATTTCTATAATATGATAAAATAATATGCTAACGATTGATCACATAATTTTGAACTGAAAAATATGAAGAGTTCATATTATAAACCCAAAAATCTGAAAGTTTAGATTATAATCTGAAATTTTTTTCAATAATCTGGACCTAAAAACATCAGAAACCCAAAAACATTTATGGCTTACGATTGTATTTCAATTTCTAGAAATAAGAAACATACAAACCCAGATTTGTTCTGGTAGAAAATTGGCAAATAGTTGTGATTTGCGTTTGTTTTGTGTTTGTGTGTTGGCTTGCGATTGTGATGAGCATTGATGGAAAATACAAAACCTTGGCTTATAGAATTTTAACCCATAACCATTGTCATAATATAGGTTTTAGAAACCCATAAGAATTGAAGTTTTTTGTTTTGTGCCTGCCGAATGGATTAAGCCCCTAAAGGACCTGAAATACTATGCGATTGTGATTTCTGGTCTTATGGACTGTGCATCGAATGGGGATCCAAATAAGGGTAAAAGGCGGTTGTTGTTTGTGTTTGATATTGTGCTTTGGGTTTTGCAAATTTTGGAATGAAGGTTTTGCAAAATTTCTGGTTGTCTGCATTTATTGGATGTGTTTAATTGTTTCTGCGAATTTGGTATTTTTCTGTGTATGTTTGTTGGTTGGATTTTGGAAAAATTACTAGCAGCGACTGCCACTAGTGATGACTAGTTTACTAGTGACAAAATGTCACTAGCAATGGGTGTTTATAACACCCATACAAAAAAGTAGCAAAAGCATAGTGGACTAGAGATGCGAGGAGGCAAAATTCTTTGCCTTGGCAACTAGTCCTCTCTTTAATGTTTGGTGATGAGGACAGTAGCACTGCTACAACTAGTCGAAGAAGGTTGGTGGTTGTTGGTGGCAATCTTAGAGAACTATGGTGGTCGGCAATGGCATTGGTTGGATGCCAGCTAGGTTTGGCCTATCTGTTTTTAGGGTTTTCTCAAAGATGAAGATGAAGTGTGTTTGGAAATTGGATTAAGAAAGGGTGTGTTTGGCTATATGTATATCTTATCCTAAGTCTAGAATAGGCTTATTCTAGTCCTATAATAAGACTTGTTTGGCGATTGGATTAAAGTAATCTAATCTTTAGTTTGGAATAAAGTATTCCAACATTTATTCCAAACATATTTTTTAAAATTGTTTTAAAATCTTTTTAAAAAACAATTCCAAAGTTAAAGTAATTATTTTCTTAATATGATAATAATTATATTGATTCCTAACTAATTTTGGAAAAGTATTTTCTAAAATTAGAATTAATTATTTTCAATTAGATTTAAATTAATTAATTAGAAAAATAGTTTCTAAAATAAGGATTAATTAGTTTCAATTAGATTGAAATTAACTAATTAGGCTCCGTAAAATTAAGAAAAGTGATTTCTTAAATAATTGAGAAAAACATTTCTTAATTAAATTTATTTATTTCAATTTGATTGAGATAAATTTAATTTATGATTTCATTTGTTTATAGAATTATTATTTAATTTATTTAGAAATTGTTTCCTTATTTATGAATAATAAAGTTCTTTATTTTTAGAAAAAGTATTTTTTTATTAAGTTTTGAAGAGTGTTTTCATTTATTAATTAAGAAAAATGTGCTTTCTTTAATATTTTTGAAAGTAGTTTTCTAATTTATTAAAGAAAGATTTAATAATTAATTAAGAAATCAGTCTCTAAATAAATAATATATCATGACTTTCTTAATTAAATTTAAAAGTGTTTTATTTAATTTTGAAAGTAGTTTCTTTTAATTTTAAAAAATAGTTTTCTAATTAAAATAATAATAACAATTTCTAATGAGATTAGAAATAGTCTGCTAATTAGAATAGAAATATTTTTAATCAGATTGGAAAGGGTTATTTATATAATTTTTTGAAAAAGAAGTTTTTCTAAATTATAGTAAGTAAAAAGAATAATTTTATTGAAAATTATTTTTCAATTAATTTTTGTTAAAGGAGTCAATATAAAGCGGAAATAATTTCTATTTGGAATAGAAATTTAATTTATTTAGAAATTAATGATTTTAATCTAATTTAATTTTTTCAAAAAGTTGGAAATGTTGTTTTATATTATAAAGATCAATAACTAGAATCAAACGAACCTTAAAATTTTATGCATATAATTTGATTAAGAGTGCATAAATTGCATACTTTATTTATATGGTTGATATATATATTGAATGCATGATAAATTGTATGTTTTATATGGTTAATATATATATTGGATGCATAATAAATTGTATGTTTTATTTATGTGATATTTTACATGCAATTTGTGTTTGATGAGACAAATGAAATTAAATCCCTCGTTAAAATATTAAATACACGCTAAGAATGTGATTGTTGCCTTCCATTGTTATAAGAATAAACTAGAGTTTTGTTTATAGTTGGCTTGTTGAACAAACTCAAGGTCCCGAACATATTTAGTCTTATGACAGTGAGTTCTACTTAACTAAATTTGTGTGATTTGGATGAGCAAACTCATGATCACATGGATTTAGAGCCAAGGTTGGGAACAATATATAAGATATATTTTGGCAAGAGTTGTCACCTAACGGATCTAGGAGTCACATGAGATGTGATTGATAAAGTTATTATCTACCTAATTTAAGTCTAGTTGATTTGTTGAGAAAACTGAAGGTCAATTATATTTGAATGAGATCCTAGCCCACTAGAGAGATTAGAGTAATCTTTCTGAATAGTAGTGAGGGCTATTATTTCGAATAAAATAATGGGAGTAACCAAATGCATGATTAAAGTCCTAACCTTATTTGGTAGTCATGACTTATAATTGATTACTTGCTTTCTTACATTTATAATTTGTTCTTAGTAGAATCTACCTTATTTAGTATAGTTGATACTAAGTTAGTGAACCCAAGTTCTTGGACATAGGATATATTTGAGAAAAAGTTTTCAAAAGTTAGATAGAAAATTATATGTTCATTATGCAATTTTGCTATAATCCTCATTGAGGATATGGTGACAAAGTTGTAGAGATATGTCAAAATCATATAGATGACAAAATGTATTGACATTTTGAGTTGACTAAAGTCTTGTAAACTTTGACGATGACATTTAAGATGTATGTCAACACCATGATGGTAAAATGCAAGGGGTTGTATAGAGTAGGGCTGAAAGGTATAGTACCTTGTTAGAATTATTTCACTTAATTTGGCCTACTAAAAACATAATTGTGGACTAAAATTAAAGGCTTTGCTGTACTATGATAATAGTTATCATTAAAAGAAAACGATTGCATGACTTTTCTTGCTTATATGTGATATGATAGAGATCATATATATTTCTAATTCATGTTTATGAGTATTTGGTACTGAATTTAGATTCAACATTATTGTAATGTTCAATGCATGGTTAGAAATAGATTGTTAAGTCAAAGTAGTTGGTCCAAGTTTATGCAAATAGTTTGTATATGTATTGGATCAAAGGAGGTTTATGTTTAACATAAATGGAAAAAATAAAAGTTGGATAACTGAGACAATTCTTATATGTCATGTTGGTTAAATCAACAAAACGAGAATCATAAAGTTACATATAAGGATACGTGTATCCTTTTGATTATGAATCGTATGGAACTTGTGAAACTTGTATAGTTGAAGAACAACCAAATTAACCTTTGGTGAAAGGATGATGATGGTATTGAATTGTCAAATCTTATACATGTGATGTATTGGATGGAATAACAATTCATAAAAGGATAATATTATATTTCATTATATTACTAATGACTTTATGTGATATATTCATATGTATTAAATGAGATGTTGATTTAAAATTTAGAAAAATTCAAATTGTTTAAATCTAAGTAAAATTAAGCATTTAGAATGCTGAAGCACTTTGATGAGATCGTTATAGTGAGTTTTAAATTTACGGTTATCTATAAGGAATGAGATTCTTTGGTGAATACCTTCACAACTAATTTCAGAAGAGTATGGATTTATGTAAGGAGTAAAATACAATACGAGATATTGTATGGTGTAATAATATTTCTTTTATGGCAATGCCTAGTATAATGACTTACCTTCTATAGTTCCAATTGAATCATTAGCAAGATTTCATATTAGATATGAGATGCTAGGTCTTTGAAATAGTTAAAGTTAATGATTGAAGAATGTGATGCTTGGTTGAAGCATACATTATCCATTAAGTTTAGAACTAAATTGAATAATAAAAGGTTATGAGATATCCAAAAGATTGGATATATTCTTATAGATTCATTGAACAAATAGTTTGATTCAATGTATACTTATAGGAGAATGGCTCTTCAGGTAAGTAGTGGGAGTAAGATGAAATTTGAAAAGTTCAAATCTTATGACAAAACATCTAATTAGAAATAGTGCCTTTAATGATACATTTGATTTATAGTTAAAAGGCTACAAGATATTGAAAGATTCACTTTCATGATGAATTCAAAGAGTTTATTTTGAGATGATTGTGAATTTATCACGTCTACAAGAAGGTTAGTGGGAGTATAGTTGTCCTCTTCAGTGAGAGTATGTAGAGATATATTGCTCACAGAGAACAATAGTTTTAATTTTCAATTGTTGAACATATAATTGTCCAAGAAAAACTCTTATTGAATATGAAAAGGTAACAACTTAATTCTGGGAATTAGATTTATAGAGATAGATTGGACGTTGTTAATTTATTATAAGTCCAAGTATATAGGTAATGTACTAAAGATATTTAGTATTTGAGATATCAAATACTTATAAAGTATTAAAGATATCCATTACTCTAAATGTGAGTGGACATTTGAGTTCAAAATGATAAGGATATAAATTTAAAAGTATATCCTAATTAAGGTTTATTTACTTAGAACAATAGGATTAGAAAGGTTCCAACGTAGCAATGGTTGTTAATTGAGCCATAATACATTTTTCATTTAGTGGAAAGGATTAATTGGATCAAGAAGTTCGTTAGTGAACTTGATAGAGTTACTTTACATTGTTTAAGATAGTAATATACTGTAGAACATTAGAGGCATTGGGCATGCATAAGGAGCTAATGTCTCATCAAAGATCCAAGAATGTGTTTAGGCAAATTTTCTGAATTATGATGATAATTAAGATGGGAGTTGTAAGACTTAAGCAAGTGCTCACTATAGAGAATCTTGTATAATTCTCTCATTAAGCCAGTAGTAGAATAATCGTCATATGGTGACATGGTATGAGATACTTAAATAATTGGCTTAATGCAAGTGAGAGATTATTGGTTATTGCCCTACAGCCAATTGCTTTGGTTGTAGTTTAGTAAAGGCATTATTTATCTTTTAAATATTTAGATGTATATGATAATGTCCATGGAAAAATTGTACATTGCAAATGAAATTATAATGAGATTGTAATTATGAGATTCAAGTGCATTTATGTATTATTCCTAAATGTTCCTAGTCATTGTTCTATTAAGATTAGACATTAATAGAACTTAAAAAGACTAACATACGTTGTGTTTTTTCTTTATGAAGGAAGTAGTCAATCTCATAGGCTAAAGTGTAGAGATACTTAAACAAACGTGTGGGTGCTTGCAAGAGAACAAGTTCATTGAACAGGCCTAATATGAGAAATCCATTTGGAACATTACTTGTATGTCTATGGAATTCTCATTGTAATGATTGTATAAGTGATCCTTGGACCTAAGGTTATCAAAGTTATCTTGTATGGGGATTACTATGTTTTGATACTACTTATGATCTATTTAATCATGGGTCATTTAATCGATAGTCAATAGATGTAGCATAAACTATATGGAGGTAGTTGAATGATCAAGATAGAATTGATCACCCTAAAGTAATTAGGGATAATGTTTCATTGTTCTCAATTAATATTGATTCGAGAAATCCTTGGCCAAAGTGGAATGATATTTTGTAAATAGTTTACAAACATCATTAATTGAATCAATAGCTAATGGCGAAGAACTAATATGATTGGACTCAAATTAGAGTAGACATTAATTCCATGCCCTATGTCAAATTGGAACATTGGTTGATGAAAGAATTGAATTATACAGAAAAATCATGCAAGGAAAAAGGTTAATCAAAACTACTTTGACATTCCTAAATATTTGGGTGGTCATGATGCATTGCTAAACGCAAATCTTGATCTATGATTATAAATTGTTTAATTGGAGAATTAAAGATAAATTAAAATGAGTTTTAATTTATTTAATTCTAATTATGAATTAGAATTAGAATTTATAATCATTTCCAACATATTTGGGATCCTAATAGATCTCACATATAGAATGGGTTGAAGAGAGCAAAGTTAATTTAATCAAGCTGGACTTGATTATAAAGTTTAAGAAATTTTATAATTAAATATGAGATGTTTAATAAATAAGGATCAATATGAGATATTGAATCTTGTATGGACATAATTGGTATTTAATTAGAATTATTTGTAATTCTAATTAAATTTTAATTGAAATTAGAATTTATTTTGAATTAAATTACTAAAATGTCCAAATCTTATTATAAATAGGCTTAAGCTCTATTGAACTAGCACTTCTTGCTTAACCCTCTCTGTAAGAGTTACAGAGTTCTCTCAACTCATTTTATAGATACCGTTAGAGGCTGGACATTTGTGCAGCTACGGTGGTTAAAACGGATAGGTTTCGAAAACGGTTTGAAGGATACGACAAGATTATTATCAAGCTTCGGAATAAGGTACGAATTAAGTTTTCGTTTGATTATGATTTGTGTTAATCATTTTATAGAATTAAAGAGATCTTAGCTTTCTGGAAATCAAAGATTGCGAAAAAGTTTCATAATTATTCCGCTGCAGTCGAGATCAAATCTTGACCTGGTCGCCGAACAACTACATTGTAGCCTACTTTTTCTTTAGTTTTATCCATGTAATCTTTTATCTATCTTTTATTTGTCTTTGTTTATTTTTGCTGCATTTAGTCTTAAAATAGGCTTCTGTAGCTCTGAAATCTAAAACAAATTAGCACTCTATAAGAGAATTTAGGTCTTTGAAATTCTTTAGCTTAACGTATTTTATTTCTGGCTTCGTTTTTTCTATTTTAACTTCGTGATGCTAGTTCAACTTTATTAAGCTAGCTTTGATTTATTCTTTTTTTATTAATGTTATGCATTATCAATTTATGATTTTTGGGTTGGACTATGAAAATAACTAACAATGATTCAATACTTTTAAGCTTTTTTATTTATTGTTGCCAAGTTGCAACTTATTAGAGAAAAAGATAATTATATGTTTAATTAGGATTAATTAAATTAATTAAATTAAAGCTTAATTTAAGAGAATGAGACTCACGGCTCTACGTGACATTATAGGTATTAACTAAAAAAGAAAAAAGAAAAAATTACTATGTCAACATTAATATGCAGATTTTTATTTTCTTTAACGATTTAGTCAATTTAGGATTAAATTGAATGATTTTAAAATATTAAAATTCTTTTTAAAAAATTTAAATATTAAAGTTTGACCTACATTTTAGTGCAAATATTAAAAATAAAAATATGCATTTTGCCTACTTACATTGTCACTTGTTTGGGAAACTAAGAGAATGTAAGAATTATATTCTATTTTATTAGGATTTGAAACTTAGTACATGATGAAAGGTACTCATAACGAAATTAAGATTTAAAAAAATTAGGAAAATATTAACTATTCTAAACAAATATATAAATTAGAAGCATTTTTATTAGGACTTGACATTTAATACATTATGGTGAAAGTAGTCATTTATTTTATGTTTATTTATATACTTGCAAACAATTAGGAACAAAGAATTAATTGTTCTGAACAAGAATATTTATAAGATTAAGACAGTATTTATATTTTAAAAGTTTTAAATAAAATTAAAATTAAATATCTAATACGTTTATAAAATTAAAAATAAATAGATATTAAATTAAGTGTGATTTATACATTAATGAAGAATTTTTTTATTTCATAAAAAGTATGTTATAAATACAAACTAAATATATTGAAAGAATATTCATAATATAATAGATCAAAGATACAATTTGACCTGAAATTTAACTTCGTCCATATCTTTATATGCAGGATCGGGTTAAACCCTACTACTACTACAATGATATTTAAACTCTTAATTGTTTTATAATTATATTAAATTTGATTTATTAAGACGTTACGTATCATACCCAATTGTTTAGTTCATGTGACTTTTTAATAATAAAATAACATAAATTTAATTTCTAAAATAGTATTAGTTCTTCTATATATTTAGTAATAATAACAAATACTAATAAAATAATTCAACCTTAACTCTCAATTTTATCTTTAACATCAATTCGTCGTCGATCAACTTTGAAAATCTAAATGAGGTATTGGAGAACAAGAAACATGAGCTGGTGATAGAGACGTGTGAACCTCAAACTCTTCCCAATGCCGTGACACTAAAGGATGGCAACGAGAGGGCTCAGCTATAAGGAATTTCAAGATGAGTCCTCTTTGTTCAAGCAATGGCGTCTTAAAATGATACAGACTGGAATTGAACCTGAAATCTTAGTATCTGCATAACTTTCCAGTCTATATCATTCTAGGACTTAAACAATAATAAAGTAAATAAGATGAAAATGAGTTAATGTTTCTTATTATCTTTGCGAAAGGTTTACAACCTTAATATACATATTGCTAGTATATAAGATAAGGTAGAATATACAATAAAAGGATTGGAGTATATTTAACAATTTTTTAACATCGTTGTCAATAGAAATTAGATTGAAGTATATCTGGTGATGATATAGATTCTCTAAAAATCTATTGTATGTTATCATCCCTACTCAAGCTCACTATAAAGTGAAATTGTGACCTTGCCTTAAAGTCAATAGAAAGCGGTAGAAGACGAAGCTTTCATCATAACATTAATAATTTGATCAGAAGAAAAGATATGGTTGATGAAGAGAGCCTTATTTTCTACCAAGTCTCAATTTTAATATATTTTGTGTGAGTATGAGAGACTGAGTTGATAATAAGAAATATGGCACCATGATTCTCACCAAATAGTAGCTTACAGGGAGACAAACCTATTTCACTAAGGAGAGAGGTGATCCAAACAGAGTTTTTTAGTAACGAAAGCAATACTTTTGTATCCAACTTTAATATTGGAACTGTCAATAATAGGTTTTTTTTAGCATTCCAAAAAATGACATTAGGGTCAGAAAAGATACAATAGCATCAGGACAATCAACTCAGTTAACATTACATAGGACTGTATGGTAGGTGAGGGGGGATTAGGTGAAATGAATGCCATAGGAAAGTATGAACCGAAGTAACATAAAATCTATTTAGTCACAGTATAATAAACATTGGTAGGATAATGTAAAAATTGAGATATTTTTTTATGATAAGTTGAAGATCAAGGTGAGTAAAGCAAAGGTATTGGAGGGCACCAATAGTGTTATGGTACTCAGTGAGATTAACAAGGGGATGACAATGTTTTTTAGATAGAGGGAGAGAGGGGTTAATGGTGTGATGAAAAGTTTGGATTAGTCAAAGCTTGAGCAAAAAAGAAGAACCTTAGTGTATTTTCTTTAGGTAAGTAGAAGACCATTAGATATATTAGTGGCTTCAATTCTAAGGAAATGATAAATAGGACACAAGTCTTTAATGGAGAATATAGTGTGAAGATCATGTATAAGGGAGGCAATAAAAGCGGGTGGAGAACATATAACTAAGATGTTATCCACATAGATTAAGAGTAAGTTTGTGTTAGAAGCAATGGTGTGATTGAACAAATATTTGTTAAAATTTGAAGAGGTAAAGTTCAAATCAAGAAGTTTTTGACTCAAATGATAAACCAAGCTTTAAAAGATTATTTGAGACTATAGAGAGATCTGCAAAGTTGAAAAAATATTGAAGATGGTGAGCATTTGTAAATCTAGGAGGTTAAGACATAAAAACTTATTCTTGGAGATTACGATGATGAAATGCGTTACTGATATCAAGCTAATGAATGGAACAATTTTAAGGAGGAGAAATATTGACAATAATATGAATAATGGTAGGTTTGACAATAGGACTGAAGATTCTAATGTAATCAATCTTCAGAGTTTGATGATATCACTTAGCAATAAGATGAGCATTATAGTGCTCAATAGAGCTATCATGGTTTTTTTTTTATGTGAAATACCTATTTACAACTGACAATGTTGGTAGATGTGGATGTAGGAATAAGACTCCAAGTATGATTGTGCTGATGAACTTATCAAGTATAGCTTGGTACTAGTAGGGAAAACTTGTTGACTTGAGTGAAGGACGTAGGATTAGGATCATAAATGGTTATGGATGATATTAGAGTAAGTAATATAGTTGAAAAACTTTAAGGAATGCGACTGTGATCACATGTACATAAGATCATAGGACCTAAAAATAAGGACAAAGGAGTAGGATGGACCAAGGAGATTATAAAAGAAATAGAAGTAGTGCGTGAAGGTAATGGGTTCAAAGGCAAGGGCAATGATATGAGAAAGAAAGAGGAGGGAGAGGGAGCAATAAAAAGGGAGGTGACAAAGGCAAAGTTAGTTTCAAAAAAGGAAACATAAAGAGAGATGTAAAGTTTAGAAGTTTTGGAATCAAAGTAACGATATCCTTTCTACTGAGAATAATAGCTAAGGAAAACACATGGTGCAAATTTCATTATAAGTTTGTCAAGTGGAATCCAGAAAAGGAAAACAAGGACAACCAAAGATGAAGATGAGAAAATTTTAGCTTATTATGAAAATGTAGTTCATATGAGGACTTATTATAATGAACATAAGTAAGTAATAGGTTGATAAGATAAATAATATTAGAGAATGTATTAAACTAAAAGGACTTAAGAAGAGAAGCATGGAGAAGAAGAGTAAGACCCATTTTAGTAATTTGACAACTTTTTCATTCACCAAGTCTATTTTATTGAGGAGTATGGGAGCAAAAGAAATGATAGGTAGTTAGATACTAAGAAAAAGTATCTTTCATTAGTTCAGGAGCTCCATCACATTGAAAAGTTTTGATAATAGTGAAAATATTTTTAGTGGTAGTTTTAGAATTTTGAAAATGAAACAAAATATGGGATTTTTGCTCTATGAAAAATATCCACGTATAATGACTAAGACCATAAATAAAAATAATATAATGTAGATAACTAGAAAAGGAAGAAAATGGAGAGGGTCTCCAAATATCACAATGGATAAGTTATAAAGGTTTTGTAAAAATATAAGAAGATGAAAAAAAAGAAACTTGAATATTTTTGTTTCTTTTTTTTAAAGACAAGAGATATAAGAATTTACGATATTTGGCTTAGTCGATAAGGAATTAGAACTGCTTAGCTGACCTTGGTAGTGTCGTGTTGTGCATACTTATTGCGAAGCAAATATGTTCACTGACTACTTGGCTACTTAGGCCTATAGTTGTATTTTTGATATTACTCATCTTGATAATGCCCCTGGACAGCTCCACCATTTTCTTCAGGAGGATCTCATAGGTGTTGCTCGGCCTAGGACCGTCCCTGTTTGCACCTAGCAATCTGTGATTGCTCCCTTGCACCAAAAACAATTAGACAAATTATAGAGCACAGACTAACATAGATGACCAAGATGCTAATGTCATAGATCGAGTGTAACCTAGAGTGACTGTAAAGGTAACTAGAATTTTAAACTGCATAGGAATCTTCATCAATTAAAGATTATTTTAAATTGAACCCACTATAAGGGATATCTTGGTTTTAAAATCCTTTACAATATAACTAAAAGGATTAAATTCAATAAGACAAGAGTTACTTGTAATAAATTTGGCTATAGGTAATAAATTTGTAACATAATATAGAATGATTAAAATATATATCAGTAAGGTGAAGTAGATAAGTAAGGGTAGAAAATGTGAGGGTACTAGTATATGAAATAGGAAGAGTTTGTCCATTACTCATAACCACTTTGTTTAAACCTTCTTGTGGAGTTGCACATTTTGTAAGATGAGAATTGGATGTCATATAAGCAATGATACCAATGTTAGGTAACCGTTTAATAATAGTATTGGAGGCAAATTATAGAGTATCTATATTAACCTAAATATTCATTACAAACCTATTTTGATGATTTAGAGACTTTGAGTACTTGAATCAATAATGAGTAGTAATATGTCCCTATCTTTAACAAGTTTAACACTATAGAGATGGTTTATTATTGTAGTTGGAGCAGTGAAATGGGAAGTGTTTTAGACTTGGGCTTAGTTGTGAGATTGGCTTCGAAAAGAATTTTGATGATGAAATGGCCTATGAGAATGATTAAGTGGCCCACAAGTTTGATGAGGTTGATGGTTAGGAAACATTGGTCCATTAGAGAGTGGTGACCCGTTAGAAATCATGACTTGCTAAGAGTTTCTTCCAAATTGATTAAGATTCCTCCATTAAGTATACCCATATCATCATCTTTAATTTTTTTTGCTGATTTTGTCACTAACACCATACGAATGTTGACCATCACTGTGAGAAGCAATGAAAGTCGTGTCAGATGGAGTTGGTGAGTGGTATGATTGTAGGCGCTGCTTATGAATTAAAAGTTTTGCCTTAAGTTTAGCAAAGGTAATGGTGAAACCTTTCTGAAAAAAATGTAATAATGGAGTCTCAATGCTCAACAGCGATAATGAAGGACTCGTATTTTACTAATAAGTCGTTTAATGTGAAAAGGATAAGATCCTATTTAAAAATTATCTCCAATAGTAGCAAATACATTAGAAATAGTTGAGACGATGGAGTTCGAACTCTTCTTCAAAGTGTGAAGTTTTTATTAGAGAGGGGAATGTTGAGAGACTGATTATTTCCCAAAATATTCCTTAAAACCAACCTAAAGGTCATCAACAATGTGGTAACTGAGGGCAAGACATGCAGTGAAGCTCAAAAGTGAGGCAATAAGAAGCAATAAATAAGACGATCAAATTTCTTCCACTTTGACGTACTTTGGTCGTAACAATATACCATTAACATATCCAATAAGATCAAAAGTAACCAAATTCACCTGAATTTGGTTTCACCATATAAGGTAATTTGTTGAATCAAGTGTTGTGGTTAAAAAATTCGTAATTTGACTGAATATTGCTGTTGGTAGATTGTTTCCTATCATCCTTTGTAGTTTTGATATTTAATTATGTAGTGCTGGTGTTTGCTAGTATTGTATTGTTCTATAATGTAAGTTGATGAAAGGAGTTATTTGTTACGCGTTGGTTCAAATGTGTGCTTTGATACCATGATAAAGTAAACACGATGAAAATTAGTTGTTTTCTTGTTATATTTATGAAAGGTTTACAACTTTAATGTCCACATTCTTAATGTATAAGATAAGGTAAATTATATATTAAAAGAATTAGAGTATATACACTATAACAAATAAGGTTATGAGCGATGAATTCAAATGTCGCTAAATATTAAAAAATCGTTTGAAATCATAATTTGCGACAAAAAACAATTGCCACCTTAATGGTCGTTGAATTCGGGTAGTAAAACAATATCCACGATGTTTTTTTGAAATCGTCGCAGAAAGGTTTTGGATACACAATATATTCATCAATAAAACATATAACCAACGAGAGTTAAAAGCATCGTACATAGGATTTTGCGATGCATATGTTTCGTAGATAAAGATTTTTACCTACTAAACTATAGTCGTCGATAAATATTTTTACTGACAATTTTATTTTTGTAGCAGAATAGTTTTAGCTACTAATTGTTTATTGTAGGTAAATATTTTTATATACGTTCTTGTAAAAGTAGGTAATAACATTTTGTGACAATTTTGTTTTGGTAACTAATACTTTTTAATGGAAAACATTTATTTTTAAATTTAAATTTTATTATAATTGTTAAAAACAAATTTAATTTAATTTATTACAATTTTTAAGA
>JANIIA010004323.1:0-14213 GCA_027478495.1 Erythroxylum alaternifolium | reverse complement strand
CATCACCAAACACTCACGTTTAACACTAAAAACATGCTTTTTTTGGAGAAATAACACACTCATTAGAGAGTTTACCTCAAATAATGCACGATGAGTAAGAAAACAGTTGAAAAACGGTCGAAAAATGTGAGAGAAGGGGTCGGAAAATAGAAAATATCGCGAGGAGAGAAGAAGAATTCTGCGCAGGGGGAGGAGAGGGGCAGTGTGCGACTTAAAGGTGCCGAATTACTGATGGAATGCACATTCCGTTGGTAATCTAGATTTCCATAGTCGTCCTCATGACGCAAGTTGCCGACATTTACCGACGAAATACAAAATTCCGTCGCTGAAAGAGTGGTAATTCGTGGCGGTGCAAACTCAAATGTCGAGGTTCAACTTGCCAACATTTACCGACAGAATACAAATTTCGTCGCTAAAAGAGCGATAATTCTTGGCGGTGGCAAGTTAAATTTTGACGGAACACTAATTTCGTCGATATTCTACAATTTATATCGTTGTCTTCAACAAAATGGCAACGCAAGTTACCGACAGCTACCGACGGACAACCATTTCCGTCGCTAATGTTCACGTGAAATCACCGACAGGATACATATTTTGTGGGTGATTCAAGTTTATCACTCGTCTTCATCCAAACGATGACGTTTGGTTACCTAAATGGATATGATTTACTGACGGAATGTCTGCTCTGTCGGTATTTAAGTTTCTTAGTTTTCTCTTTACAACAGTTTCCTGTTACGAGGGAACATAAATTTCGTCGCTAAATCAAGTTGCTTAACAATTTTACAACAGTCCCGCTTTTATTGTCGACGGAAGTTCCTACTCTGTCAGTAAATATACCGATGAAAATAGTTCCGTCAGTATATGTCCGAAGCAATTAAATTACGGGAATAGTTCTCACAATTTTTGCTGACGCCTTAAGCTTAGTCGTCGCTATATGCCGTCAGAGATTTTGCGCGAAATTCCTTCCCTCTAGTTTTACCGATGGATTTGTTTTTCCGTCGCTATATTCAAAAACAATGTCATATTTACCGACATATGTTGTAGTTCCGTCGGTAAATAGCATCGGATTTGTTTTTTTCGATAATATTCCGCCACTATTCAATGATTTTCTTGTAGTGTAAAAAGAATTAGGAGAAGGTGATAAAAAAAGATATGGCAATATTGGAACTTACTAAAGACATGACCAATAATAGAAAACTTTGACATGCTAGGATTGAGGTAAATGATCCATTTTTTTCCTTCTTTTTATGGGTTATTTAGAAACAATCTCTTTACTAATTAGGGGTAAGGTTGCATACTACTGGATCTCTTAAGACTCTGCGTCTGATCTAATTCAAGATGGTGAATAGAGGGGTAACTTTAGGGGCTTCTTCTTTCTCCATGAGCAACTTCCTCAACTAAGGGATACCAGATTGGCTTATTTAATAAGGTGGACTCCAAATCTGCAAGGATTCTTCACAAATGAGTCTTGCCATAGCATTTTTAGAAATGATACAATGGAGGTTCCTAGGTATAATCTAACATGGAAGAACTCTATGAACCTCAAAGCTTCCATCATTACCTACTTAGCAATTAAAAATCAGCTCAAGACCAAATGTAAATGGTTCAATCCAACTGATACCTATTGTGTCCTTTGCCAAAATGCAATGAGGACAAAACTCATTTGTTCTTTGGTTGCAATTATTCCAAATCCATATAGAACAGGATCCAATATATGGTGGATGCACTGAACCATATTTATGATTAGGAGTTTACATTGAAGTGGTTTATCAATCACTCTAAATTAGGTAAAGAGAATGTTATCCTTCTCAATGTGGCTTTTATCACTACCATATACATAACATGGAAAGAGAGAAATTGCAGAATGTACAGACAAGTCGAGGAGAATAAATATCACCTAACTGACAAGATATTGAACTAGTTTAGAGCTACATTGGTGGCCAAGAAAGTTGAGCATCTGATAACTCCCTGCATGAAAACTGGGTGGAACGTTTGAAGTACGGATTTATTCAAGTCATTCATGTAACAAATAGCTAGATGTCAACTCCTCGTACTTGTTCAGAACTTAAATAGTCAAGTTTATCTGTAATTGACTATCCTTGTACTTTTGGTAATTAATTTTATACAAATTCTTTATAATAACTAATAGTCAACTAGTATAAACAAAAACATATCTGTTACGTCAAACTATCATATACTTGTATTAATAAAATAACAAATATACAACCCATAATTAATTACATCAATCTAAACAAAATGTAAATATTTAACTAAATTATTAAATAAATAACAGTGCAAAAGCACGAATTTAGTTCTACTTGACAAAAAACTAAAGGAATTTATGCAATGAGCATGACTGTAGTTATCATCGATTATAATTGCGAAGAGTAGCCAATAGACATCGTGGTGGTTCCCCGCGAATATTTTATACACCATAAATTTTATAGAGTTATACTTGATAATTGTAATTATATAATGCGGTTGGCCACAATTCCAATAAAATCAACACAATGCTTAATTTATTAAGCATGAATTTTAAATAATCTTAATTATATTCAAATATATTTAATATTATGACATTCAATACTCAATTCAATAATCTCTTATTAGATAATATTAGAATGTTTCTTTCGTTCTATGGTTACTACTTGAATTTGTATTTAGCATATATCTTAAATTTTTAAAACCTTGATTATACAATATTCATATAACATAGTATTCTTTTGAGAAAGAAGTTAATGATTTATTTATCTACTTTAATATTTTTAATGAGAGCTATAACTATTAACTTAATTTTGAGAAGAAAAATTAAAAATATGTATTTAGTCTTTTGAATTTTGTACCGATTGATATCAATTATATTACTTGAAAAATAGTACAAAACTGTCATGTATCATACTAGATTATCGTATCAAGTTAAACCATAGAATTGTGATTGATATTGATTAGTACATCACAATACTTAAAAATATTGAAGAGTTCAACTTAAAATATATATTTTATGTTTAAATTTTTTTAGAATATAAAATATTTCTACCTGTTTTTTACAAACTGAATGAAACACAATTTGATAGAACCATTGAAAGAAGCAAATCAAATAATGCCAAGGAACTTGACATGAAGTTATTCTTTGCCAAAAAAGGAATTGGACACTAGTTATCTTATGTTGAAACCCCTCAACAAAATGCCATTGTCGAAAGAAAACATCAACACCTGCTTAACGTTACTAGAGCTCTCATGTTTTGGTATAAATTTCCAAAGAAATTCTGGGGAGAAGCAATTCTCACATCCTGCTATATAATCAATAGAATTCTCACAAGAGTCTTGCAAAATCTAACACCTTATGAAAAACTTCTAGGAAAAACACGTCACTACTTACACATGAAAGTCTTTGGATCATTTTGTTTTGCCTCCACACTTCACAATCACAAACAAAACTTTGAATACAAAGTAAGGAAATGTGTTTTTATTAGATATCTCGCTGGCATTAAAGGATGCAAAGTTTATGTTCTCGATAGTCATCAAATATTTGTCTTAAAAGATATTGTTTTTCATTATGATGTTTTTCCTTTTGATCAAAATTATTCATCAGACATCAAACTCAATAATCATTCTCATCTTCTGTCTAATAATAGTTTGTCTAACTTTTCATCAAACACATCAAAGTTACGCAGTAATGACAACAATGAACCTGCAAATGCATCAAGATCTGTTTGTGATCCCATCACTTCATGCCCTACATCACCCTCACAAAACGTATCTTCTTCATTTATTCGAACACCTGATCTTCAACCACTCAATGAACCCACCAGCTCTCCACAACTGTTAGACATTTAACAAGGCAACCCAAAATTCCTAAATATCTTGACATATATCAGCATAATCTTAAGATTAATTCCTCATCAACCACTCAACACCCCATCTCCAATTTTCTCACAACCTCTATCCTCTCAAAGAATCACAATCTTGTAGGAACCCACCCACTATCACGAGGTTGTGTATGTGGAGCATTGGAGAAAAGCAATGGAAGAAGAGCTACATGCTTTAGAAGAAAATGATATTTGGGACGTAGTATGTCTTCTACGTGGATAAAACTTTGTTGGCTGCAAATGGGTGTATAAGACAAAGTTAAACTCAGATGGAACAATTGAATAATTCAAAGCAAGACTTATAACAAAAGGTTTTAATCAAAAGGTTGGTTTTGACTGCAACAAAAACTTTAGTCTAGTTGTTAATCAAATTACCGTATAACTATTCTTCATTCTAACTACAAAACATGGTTAGAAGTTACAGTAATTTGACATCAACAATGCATTCTTAAATGATGAATTGCTTGAAGATGTGTATATGGAATTACCTCAGGGCTATGAAGTGAAAGGGGAGAAACAAGGAGCAACTGATCGTATAGTATGCAAACTCAAAAAATCATTTTATGGACTCAAGCAGGCACCAAGATAATGGAACTCTAAATTCCTTGAAGCTCTCCTTGAGTTTGGTTTCTCTCAATCCATGTCAGATTACTCCCTATTTACTAAAATATCTTCATCCAATGGTCTGGTATTACTATTAGTTTATGTAAATGATATTCTAATTGGATGCAAAATGTAAGAAGGAATTAATAGAGTACTTAATTTCATAAATACAAAGTTCAAATTCAAAAACTTAGGACAACCTAAGTTCTTCTTTAGAGTTGAAATGGCAAGATTAGAAAAAGGGATAGTTTTGTGTCAAAGGAAATATACCTTAGATCTTGTGAAACAATGTGGAATGTTTGGTGCAAAACGGAGTTCAATACCTATTGAACCAAGTCATAGGTTAAGACAAATGGAAAAGAATTTCTTAGATGATCCAACAACCTGCAGAAAGCTTGTCAAAAAACTAATATACCTCACCTTTACAAGACCTGGCCTTAATTATTCAGTTCATATCTTGTCCCAATTCATGAGTAAACTAGCCAAGATACATTAGAAAGTTGCCTTAAAAGTGATCAGATACTTAAAAGGAACACCAAGATAAGGAATTTTCCTAAATGTTGAAGGAAATACACTGCTAGAATGCTACACAAATAGTGATCGGAGAATTTGTACAAACACGAGAAGATCCATATTTAGCTTTAGTGTAATGTATGGAAGAGCTATGATTAGCTGGAAAGCTAAGAAACGATCAGTAGTGGCTCGAAACCCAATTGAAGCTGAGTATAGAGCCATGACTCTTGCATGTTGTGAAGTGCTCTAGATTAAGAATTTATTTGAAGATTTCAAGTTGAAGTATGAAGGGAGAGACATAATGTATTGCGATAATCAATCAACTATTCAGATATATAAAAAACCTGTACATTACGAGAGAACGAAGCACTTTGAGATAGATTGTCATTTTATTAGAGAAAATGTTGAAGAAGGAATTGTAAAAATTAAACATGTGATAACTAAAGAGAATATTGCAGACATCCACACAAAGGCTCTCAATTCGTCTCAACTTAGATTTTTAATTGCAAGATAAACATAATCAATATTCATGCTCATCTTGAGGGGAAGTGTGAGAAGGAAAATAGAAATATACGTCAGAAGCAAAAAGCAAGGAGAAGCTAGTTACGTGAGCTATCAATTAACAAACAATAATTAGTTTTTGTCCTTTTAACAAGTTTTATTGTAAAATATAACAAACTTTTGGATATATACTCGATTGTAATAAAGAATAAAATAAGAAAATATTCTTTAAGCTTATCATCACTCTCTCATTTTGGAAATTCACCGTTAACATCCATGCTGTGTTCTTCATGTTTTTTTGAAAAAATAATGTCCATGTTCATCCTCTGTTCATCGTTTTTTAACAGTTTAATTACAAAAATTAAATAAAATTGTTAAGTAAAACTAAATTATTCATAATTTGATTAATAATTAATTTTAATTAAATAAATATATTATATTAAATTATTCATAATTTTATTAGAAAATAAATAAATTAAATAATATATATTTAATTGATAATAAATCACATGATAAAAAACAGAAACAGAAATAGAGAACCACTTTTTATGGATTTGATCATTTTTAAAATTAGGAAGAAACCAATTAAGAATATTTTTTAATTTGTTTATAAGATCGATGATAGGATTCTAGTTATGTATATTAAAGTAGATACAAAGAGTTTGTGTAGTATTGTGTTGCACTGGATATGATTCTACGAATATAATAAACTAGACACGAAAAGTTTGGTAGCATTATACAAGATGGTAATAAAGCCTCTTAATTTTTAATTTAAATTAATAAAAGATAAATGATATAAGCATAAAGGATGATAAATTTGTAGACATTAGAATAGTCTCTTTTTTTTCTTTTTTAAAATAAAAATGTATATAAAGTATAATTAATTATACAAGATTGTGTAATTTATATTTACAAATTATTTGTTGATAAATAAATATAAAACTAACAAAATATAATATAAAATAATGCGTCTTTCAAAATATTTAAAGCTTAATATTAGTTATAATAAACATCAACAATTTGAAATTGGTAAATAACAGGATGGTCTGAGAAGGAATGGAAGGAATTTACGTGCAGTAGGAATTATCTTGACACAAAGGAACAAAGTAACAGGTTAAGCTTTGCATGCTATTGTTTGGATTCGCTATTGAAAGACGAATACCAATTTCTTGGTTCGCAGTACATTCATACAAGCTAAGTCCCACAGGGGATGAAGCCTGACAATCCCGCAAAGGAATCTAAACACCAGTTTATTCCCATGGGCTAAATTACACGGAATACCTTAATAAAATTATGGACATACATGTACATCTATCAATACTACTGCTACTACGGCCTGGAGCCGAAGGAGTTGGAAAACAGTCCGTCTTCAAGTTCCAGGTTCTCGTGTTACTATTTACAAAGCTTCATCAAATAATTAAACTACAGACGGTCGCAAGGTCTAATTAAACGACCGTGTAAGCTGTCACCTCCACGAGTTCTAACGCAGCATGACAATTATTCTGAGAGGTCTCAATCATCTCTTCTTTGGCATTGTCATCAGCTACAACGCTGTTACTATTTTCAACACCATCCACCTTGTCATTGCCAACATCATCCTCACGGTTTTTGTCATTTGAAGAGGAAGGCTCACATCCTCATCACAGTTCATCTCTTCTACGGGGCAATCTGAACTGATCAATGGGGCCAAATCAGTTTTGAACTCTTCAACAGGATCAAGTTTACCTTTAGGATGGTGGTCAATAATTGACATATCACAGCCATTACACATCGCATCCCCAGTAATTTCTGAGGAAGGAGATATCTTGGTCTCAGGTCAAAATCTTGTAGATAAGGTGGAAAGCACATCATGTTTAGCCTGAATGTCAATCTGGTGGTCTCCTACCCAATCTCCGGAAATCCTTAAATCCTCTTTTTGTACATTTAAGAGTATGGCAGTTCATTGAACAAATTAGGAGGGAAGACAGAGGCATAAAAGAGATCGACAAGGAACTAGAACCAAAATCGAATTAGAGAATATAGACAAGGAACTAGAACCAAAATCGAATTAGAGAATAGGCTCACCAGGAGAATAAATTTGCATAATATCGTTGCTGCTATTACCAACTCCAATGACAATCCCCTCCCACCAGCCGTCACTCCACCAAGCATCAACTGCTGATCCAATCTCAAGAGAAAGATCTGATTCTTCATTCAAGGGAGGGGCTGGTCGCAATGTTGGACGGCCTAGGCATCTCATTCCAAGTTTATCAGGCGCAGCTAATTTGACAATTGGTATCCATTCCTAGAAATCAAAGGTGTTAGATTATGGATGTTTTGTCAACAACGAGGAATTCAATCCAATTCCATCCTTTGATTTACCCGTACAAGAGTTCAAGCTGCCAAGGAAAAGGCAATTCAAAAGAGTGCTTCATAAAGCCTAAGCATACCTCAAGGTTACTGGACTCATCTTCATCCTGCAAGTCATCATAAAGGACCTTTATGTGTTTCTTGTACACTTGCAGGACCATATACCTGAACCAGCAGCCTCGTATACCACTATCTTGGCACAGCACCTCGATATTTTCATAAATCTTGAATGAGTTATAGCATTGTTTTTGGAGCTTTACATGCTTGAGGGAAAGAAATCTCTTGTCTGGCAGACCGTACTTTAAATTTCTAAATGAAGGCCCATTAGGCATCATCTGACCACCAATACGCTCTGTTAAAAATGTTTCATGTCCTCATCACTTCTAGTTCTCTTTGCTTCTAGCTTTACATATTCACATGGACCCAATTCTTCATCATCTTCCACAGAAAAGTCATAGCTTATGGAATCAACTCCAGTAGCAGGTACGGAATACAAACAGCAGAGAATAGGCCGATCAACATAGCCACATAATTTACAACATCAAAAGGTTTCACTTTATTGCTTCTGAATTGCCTAGAACACAAATGTAATTTGGTTGATAAAGCATCAGGTAAAGCAGCCAAACATTCATCAAAATGCTCAGGAGTTAAAACTGTGGCAGGACCATCAACACACGCAGAACTGATGACCTGCGAATAAGGTGTGATGAAAACTTCTTTTGGGTGAGAATTTCTTAAATGAACTACACCCTTGACTTCCCGGTTGTGGTGAAATCACCGCGCTTTGACTTTTTTCTGTCCCCTCTTGTATTCATACATATCTTCCAAGTAAGCAACATAATGGTTCTCTCCCTTGGCCATGACAAAGACAAACAATTGGATCTGTATGGTAAAAATTAGAAGGATAAATGAGCATGATTATTGAGCCTCTGCAATTGAAATAGAAACTGTATGTTCTTGCAAGCCTATCATTTTAAGACATACATTATGACAGACATCTCAATGTAGGAATTGCATCAGTGCCAAAATTTTCAAGGTTGTAAAAAAAGCACAATGGAATTACTCCATCAGAATGTAAGAGCAATTATTTCTGCAGTACTAACATATAATCAAACCTTTATTCTTCCTCTCCTCTTTTCTATAAAAAAGCCTGTCATATCTCCATAAGCAGTTACGCAAGTATGCAAATCTGGCATGTAATAACTGACTCCTGTCTTTCATTTATATTTTAAAAATTGATAATTACCATTATCTTAGTCCCATTCCTGCAGAATGCCGGGTAATGCTTTAGCTGTTTCCCACATGCCATGAATTGCCTGACCACACAATGTCTGAACTGTGTCCACTCAAGTTTTTTAGACAGCTACTCTGCAATGCAAATTTTGCATAAGTGCCAATGTCATAGGTACTAACCTTAGAATGAAATGAGCAAGCAACAAGGAACGAACATTCTGTTTTTGGTACCTGCTTCTGTTGGGCATCCCACCCTCTCACTGGACATTCCAGAGATTTTGTAGCATGTGATAAACCATGTTTTGGTGATTCTATAATGGAAAATATTCATGTATTAATGCTGATAGATAATAAACAATTGAGGTTCATAAGATTACAGATCACACCAGCTTGCAAAGATGGCGGTTGCAATTACTATTTGCAAAAAAATAGTTAAAAAAGACATAATAAGTGCCTTGGACCATTGTACAGTTAAAATGAACACAAAGATGATATAACATGAGGCTAAAACTTGGTATGAATATGTAAACATTGACATGAATTCTCAATGTGTCAAATGACATGTTAAACAATGCATATAGTTTAAAAACCATTTACAAGAAACTTTTGAGGTACTGAAAATTTGGAGAAAGCAGAAAAGCTCACAAGCAAATGTCACGGAAATACATGAAATGTCATCAACCAAGAAATTTAAAAGCTATTCCAAGCATAAAAGAACCAGTACCACAGTAGGCATTAAGTTCTAAGTTATGATGCATTTTTCATGGTGAAATTGATGGACAAACCGACACATACAACGTACCCACTGATAATGCTTTAGGAGAGGGACCTACGAATGAAGTAAAATAGTCTATAAAACTGTAAAGGCTCCATAATAAGAAATAAGTAAAGGACAGATCACCTTGTAGATGCTGCTTCGAAAGCATAGAAGTAAGCCAATCTACTACCTCCCTTCTCGACCTCCATTTGTAACCAGCATGAATGGAATTTTCAGTGCCGTATACCCGTACAAATTCCTCAGCGACAATATAGAACATGTACCTAACATGTGCAACGACAGAATCTCCAGCAGAATCTTTAAGGACATAGTGAACTACACGTGGCCGTGTTCCTGTGACACAAACTGCTCTTTCCACTCTACAAAACACTTTTGGTTTCCAGCCATTTCGCTACACAAGACTAGGAGGATGCTCACCAAGCACCACAAATTCTATTATCAATTCTGATCACATATCTCAATTTGCTTAAAAATTGAGCTAAGGGTTTGAAGCCACAGTACTCACTTCCTATTGAGGGCTTCAATTGTATAACATTCGAACCAAGCTACTCTAAAGTGGTTAAACCCTTAAACCTATCAACATCCATTTTCTATGAACAGAAAAGTGGAATGAAAAGAACAGACTAGGATTACGTGCTGAACAAGATCGACCAAACCTCTCCAAAACGATGATTCAAACCACTTAAGTCAGATAAGAAACCAGACTAACATAGTTAAGATGTCCCACCTGTTAGAAAATTGTAAGATTGCCAGAAGCAACTAACATTGCTTGCCTCAAAATCGCTTCCCGACGGAACGAATTCAAAAGTGTTTCCGCGGCTACATATCTAGTCGAAGAAAAATATTCACTCACCTGATTCAGTAAACATAGAATCCACCAGGAGCTTGAGCTCAAACCCAAAGAACTCTACCAAATAAGGAGGTACTAGACAGAACCGACCAGAAAGCTGAAAAGTCTATTCTTTGAAGATTTGCGATCAGATCAGTGACCAACTCAAGAAAACCAAAATGCAAGCTTGGCACCACTAGGAGGAACCAAGATAAGGCTTTGACCGATTTAACTATCAAAAACATTAAAGCTATGACATGGACATCCCAGTTTACACAAGCCAATGAAATCTTAAGCACAGAAGGTTTGATCCTTTGAGTTTTCTAAGATGGAATAAGGCCCTCTGATCGATTGGTCTGAAAGGTTCACGATGTAGGTGAAAGCAGGAAACTTTTAAGTTCTTTGAGTTTGCAGTGAAAAGGAGAACAGAGGAACAAAAAGGCTTGATGAGTAGAATGGGTAGGAGAGGAAGAGAGACTCCAAAAGAAGGTCGTTTTAAAAAAAGAGTCTTAAGAGAGACACAGTAAGGATGGCCACGGACAAGTTTCGATTCGAGTATTATTTTATCTATATTTATATCTATTTTTTTTTACTCAACTTATTATCTATTTAAAATTTATCAGTTTTTACAATTTATTATTTATATCTAAATTTATTAGATTATTCGAATTTTTAGATATTTATTGAGTTGTATAACATATAAAAATATAATTTATAAATAAAAAATATAAAGAACAGATTTTTGCGAATGCTCCGGATTTTGATAATATTAACTTATTATTATCAAAATCACTTTGATAATAATAAGTTAATATTTTGATTTGTATATCTTAACTGAAACGGAAAGTGAGAATTTTAAAATTATTTCTTCTAAAAAAATATTAATATTTTATTATATTTAATTATAAATATTTAAAAATAGAGTTAATAAAAAACAGATCAAATATAAGTATTCATCAATTCAGATTATCTTTAGACCCATATTCAAATTCACATTTACATCTACATCTATTTTTTAGCTTTCATTTAAAATCTACTTTGTAACTTCCATGTCTATTTTTTAAAATCGAATGGTGCAGATATTAAGTAGCTTAAAAACTCACTCTCACCCCTAAATACATGGGTTTGGCAGGCACGTGAAGACGATTATTGATTAGGTAAAGAGAGGTTGGTGGTCTGGTCGCTGGGAAATGGCTTAAGCAAAAATCAGCTGATTCTCAAAGATGGAAAGAGATGGGATTTTTGCAATTGGTCTATAGACCTCAAGGCTCATAGGAACAATTGAAACGCGTCTCCATCCAATCACCAAAATTGAAAAAAAATGTAAAAATGGACAAATCCAGGGCTACGCGGATGTGCCTTTCTTGCCTCCACCGCGCGATGGTTATGCATCAGATTAGACAGTCCGCCGAACAAGTGTTTCAAGTAAATTTAATAAAAATAAAGTGTTTCAAAGAAATTATCTTGCCGATCTACTTGGTTAATAATATACTTTAATGTATAAATAGAATATACACTAACCATCTCCAAATTTATGTGTGAGCTCCTACTGAGTCCACCTTCGAATATTTGTACTACATATTCTTCGGTAAATTCTTTTTAACAGTTTGACCACCTAAAAAAGGCAAATTTGTAGTTAATGGTACCGAAAGTTTAGGCCTTTAAAGTCAAATTGAGATTTAGGACGCAAGTTCAAACTACTATGCTTAATTTTACCTAAAATTATATTATATCAGGTCCTTCAAAATTATTCTAAAAATACGAACTTTATAATCTACTGCAATTTGTCTTTTCATTTGAAAATAATCGTGTTTTTTGAATTCAAAATTTATAATAAGCAATCCTAAAAATCTTAAGTTTAAGTAGATTCCATTTATATATAATTAATATTTGAATGTGTCATTATGAAGATAAGAAAATGTTGAAGGCCAATGGGTGGGATTCCATGCTCAAAGATCTTAGAATGAAGCAGGCTTAGATTCTGATAACATAGTTTATCATTGGTCCTTGGAATTACACAAAAGTGTGGACTAAGTTCCTACCCATATAGACATAGATATATTCAACTAAGCATATCGTTTGGAGCAAAATCTACTCATGGGATGGGATAGCATAGAAGAACCTCATCGATTCTACTTCCCACTCTTCTGTCTTACGTTTTCCATCACGCAACCACTATCCTCCATTTTGCCAAATTGGTTACATATGTTAGTAAAATTCTACAGTATTAGAGTAAGTTTACAGCTAAATAAGATTGAAATAATAGTAATAAATAGATAGATTTTATGTAGAAAACTCCTAAATCAAGGTAAAAACTACGGATAATGATAAAAGAATTTTACTACTAAAAAATTGGAGAATTATAAGGAGAAAAACTAGACCCACAAAAATATTAAGAATATTTTTTTGTCTCTTTCTTTTTTCTCTCACACCTCATGTCTCTCTTCTTTTATTTTGCTTGTTATTCTACCCATATATTCTCTTTATTCATTAGAATGAAGATATGAAGATATGATTGGCCAAATTGGCCAACCATATTGTTGTTTTATTAGGCATAATAGCCACTGAATTCGATGCCTACCAACCACAATTGTTGACAATTTTTTCACTTGAAGATTTGATTGATAATCAATCATATCTTCACACCATTATTTTCTATCTTGTTGCTTTATGTTGTTTATGTTTCTGTCAGGCCACATGAAGATTGACACTAAATAAACTTGTCAATGTTAATTACTTTTGTCATAAAATCTGTCAGGTTATCCATGATCTGAATTTTCTGAATATCTACTGTTCCTTCTTCCACTTTCTTACGAACGAAGTGATATTGAATTCGAATGTATTTTGTTTGAATGAAATCCTAGATTCCTTGCAAGATACAAAGAACTCTGACTGTCACAATACAGAGTAATATTCTCTTGTTTATACCCAAGTTCTTCCAATAACATCTTCAACTACACTGCTTCTTTACTGGTTTGTGTAGCTTCTACATATTCTGCTTCTGTTGTTAACGTAGCCACAACTGACTGCAGTTTTGAAACTCAGCTCATAGCTCCTCTAGCTAGTGTAAACACATATCCTGTAGTGAATTTACTTTTATCAAGATCACCTGTATAATCAATATCAACTTATCCTTTGATAGTAAAATCTGATTCTTCATATCATAATGCAATATATGAGGTTCCCTTGATATATCTAAGAATCCTGTTAACTATATTCCAATGCTCTCAACTAGGATCCGCCATGTATCGACTAACCACTCCCACTGCATGTGTAATGTCTGGTCTTGTACAAATCATAGCGAACATTGAGCTTTTCACTGCTGATGCATACGGTACTTGAAATATCTTCATCCTCTCTCCTTCATTGCTAGGACTCATATTTGCGGATAACTTGAAATTAACATGAAGAAGGGTATAAATTGACTTACAATCTTGCATATTGAATCGCCGTAAAATCTTCTTCAAATAATTCTTCTGAGAAAGCCAAATCTTCCTATTATTTCTATCTCGGTGAATTTGCATCCCTAAAATCTTGT
>JANIIA010004306.1:0-14214 GCA_027478495.1 Erythroxylum alaternifolium | reverse complement strand
ATAAATATATGTGGATATATTTATTGGGCTAGATTGAATTAAGTTATCGGGCTTTTATTATATAAGATATAATATGGACCGAAACTTATTGGTTTTCCATAATCCTAATAGGTTTAGGATTATGATATTCTTATTGCTGGTTGGAATAGGGATTAGGGTTTCTCTATAAATAGAGAACATACGTCTCATTATAGAAGATACGAAAACCCTAGCCACCTAGACCTAACTGTTTGTTCTTCATACGAGAGAAAAATTGTACAGCGTTCTAAAGTGTTTTAGAACATGCTAGTGTACATTACCCGCTGCCCGGATTGCTCATCCTCATGTGGATACCGGTAAAGGACGTTTGTGTGTTGCAGCATCTACAAATCTAATAACAAATACCAATCCGCGTCAAGAGGTAAATCCGTACATGTTGTGTAGTTTCAGTTATACTTTTGTTGTGTAGTATACTCCATTCCGCTGCGTATTGTGAATACCCAGGCCATAGGGGTTCCAAAAAGGGCACCCAGCGACTATGTCAAGCGGTTGTTTTACTCACCGAAGGTGTCCAATGATGATGCTAACTAGTTGTTTTCTCACCAAAAGTGCCCAGCGATTGGTCAACGAGTTGTTTTCCTCATCGAAGTTACTTAGTGATCATACCAACTGGTTGTTTTGCTCACCGAAGGTGGCCAGCAACCTGCCATTAGGTTGTTTTACTCACCGAAGGTGCCCAACAACCATGCCAACTGGTTATTTTACCCACCAAAGATGTGCTTGCATAATATTTTCTCGCTGAAGGTGCCCAATAACCATGCCAAAGGGTTGTTTTGTAAATCAAATATGTGCCCATGAGTTGTTTTCTCACTGAAAGTGCCCAGTGACTATGTGGACAGGTTGTTTTGCTCAGCGAAGGTGCCCAATAACCGTGCCAATGGGAAATTTTCTCGACAAAAATGCCCAACGACCTTATTAATGAGTTGTTTTCCTTACCGATAGTGCCCAGTGATTATGTCAACCAATTGTTTTGCCCACCGAAGATTCCTAACAACAACGCCAAATATCGATCATACCAATTGACCAATAAGCCACCTTAGTTCAACCGTCAGGTATCGATCATACCAATCTCATCTCCAATGTAATTATCGAATCTAGTGCTATCAACTATTGATATGTGAACGCTCATTGGAATACCAACTCTTAACATGTGTACATCTAATGTACACTGCCCAACTTCGCCTCTCTCCACATTGATCTTGGGTTTGCCCAACAAACCAATGCCTTTAGTTAAAATCGACCCATTAATCTAAAATACTATTTCCATAGTTCAAACATATTCGTGTAGAGCAGGCTTGGGTTTGCCTAATGACCCCAACTTTAAAAGGACTTTGGTCCTCGTCACGTTAAAGGAAGGCGTTAGTTTTAATATTCTAAGTTAGGGGTTCGGTTAAGGTTTCATCTAACTTAGATGGTTTTATACATATAACTAACATATATACATATAGTTACTATAACTACATGGCATGATATGGGACTACCCAATCAAATTGGGCCTAAGCCCATAACCATCCATCATGCAACCCCACACATTCTCCTAACCATGCATTCTTTAATGGATATATGTAAACACATCATTTTGGTTATGACAGCTTATGGATCTTAACATGAAAACGCAATCCAACACTTGGATCTAAGCTCAATCCAACACTTATATTTACCATCTTCCTTTTACTAACTTGGCTAAAATTACTAATGTATGTTATCTCGATTGGAATCAATATTAATCTAATTAGCATGAATTCCTAATTCCAAGAGTTAATTCACAACTAATTTACCTTAAGACAATTATTTGATGTCCATAATTAAATAACTTCAATTTTGTCATACATGCCAATCTTTCTAGTCTTACTAGAAAATTTATTTACTTACTAAATTAATTAAAAATTAATTTCTATAATCTTTCAAGACTTCTAGAACATTAAATCATCATTTCAAGGATCTCTAGGTCATTTCTTGATGATCAAAATAATTTATGATTCACCCAAAAATTATCATGATCACCGAAACACTAATAAGACACCAAAAACTACAAATATCACTTATAAAATTTTCCAGAAATCAAATTAAGAGAAAAATCATTTAAGCATGCATCAAACATCAAATTAACTCATTTTTATCACATAAAATATTTTTAAGGTTCTCTAATAGAGATATAAACATACAAAACCATTAAGCAAAATAGATCTTATAATTTCTAGAAACTGTCTAGATCTGGAAATTTGTTTGATAAATTCATCAAAATATTTTTAATAATTCTATAAAAATTAAAGAGGCATAAAAACATCCCAAATATATTCAAATAATTTTTCCAATATCAAATTCCACAGAAATCATGTGTAATCTCATCAGTTAGCCAATAGACATCACATGCCCAGCAGAAAGACAAATTTTATACATTTTCTTGTAAATTCGAAATTAAATATTTTAATCACATTAAAATTATTTTCAATCACACTGAATCATTAATGTACATCTTATGAACAAATCAGAGAAAGAAAATCGTGAAAACCATTTTTCTATAATTAATTTCAAACAAAACATTATTGGACCCTAAGCTGCCACAACTATGAAAACAATTTTCACATGTCATGTATTCTACATCTAGCAAGGCACAACATGGCTCTGGATAAGTGCAGGTTGGGAAGCAGCTAATGTGTGGATAATTTTAATCCTTTGAAAGCTGAAGACATGTTGGAGATCTTCAGATATTCTAGGGCTATCTTGTACTTAACCTCTGTTTGGTTGTCTTGGGGTTTGAGATGAAGGAAATGTAGTCAAGTTGGGTCCCATGAGGGGAAACTTTCTGCTGATGAGTTCACCTTGTAGGAGTGTTTGATGTAATTTGTAGGCGGCATACTTGAGATGGAAAATTAGTTGCTGCCTTTTAGTATGGAGTCTTGATGCTCGGATCGAGGGTTTGTGTAGGATTATAGGACTTCAAATGTAGTCTCCTTTTGTCAAAGAGAGGGGGCTATAATGGTCCTCTAATGATACTACCATGATGAGGAGAGATGTATTATGTTTGGAGACTTGCTATTGGCTTTACAATATGGTGGGTGCCACTGTGAGATGAGAATACGAACCTGGGTAGACTTAAATTTGGTGGAGGGATCGGAGGGAGGTTCCATTTATAAAGTCACAGAACTATGAGAGTGGGGTTTACTGTTTATGTATGTTACTAGAAAAGTGGTGGAGAGACAAAGAGACAGCAACTTTATTGCCAATCTGACTACTAGATGGGGAGGAAAGACCCTACACGGAAGCTTCAAGGCGATTGAGTTGGGATGAGTTCGCACTCAAAATTTCTCCTGCTTATGGAGAATTCACAGAGGCCAACTATGCTTTTACTAAACTTTTTTCTGTGCAGGTTGGACTGCTGCTGGATGGAGCTTAGATTATTGGTAACAATGGTGTCTCCTGCATGCCATGGTCAATGCTCGCTGCTGTCGTACAAGCTATGGTCAATGGTCGCCGTCGATTTTTCCATGTTGAAGCCACTGTTCATAGTGGATGGAGGTATATAACTGCTACAAACTAAGTGAGCTCTTAATAATAAGTGCCCTGGGAATCTTCATTTTTCTTACTGGAGTATTACCCATTGCCGAATTTACTGAGCGCCGAACATACTATTGTTGTCCATTATTGTAGGTCGAAGATAGTATTTGCTGATGCTTCATCGTCCGACCTCCTGTGCATCATAGGAGCCAATATTTGCTATAATTACTATTCACTGGAATTACTGCTTCGCTTGGTAGTACAACATTCAGCTTGAGACTTTTGCATGGTTTTATGTAATGTTCTTTCGGTATTTTGATTAAATTAGAAAAATTATTTGACTAGCCTCATTATGGTTGTATTGGAGTACTTGGTTCACCTTTTTGGATGTACTAAGGACATGGCTAAAATTATTGTAGGCTTCGAACTCAAACTTTTTGATTGTATTACAGGTCAGGATATACCCCTAAGGACCGTGTACATAAACATTTTTGGTATAATGCATTTACATTTTACCAAAAAAACAAAACAAATGCAGCAGAAATAAAACTGAACCTCAAAATCCAGATCTACTCATGCATATAGATATACAAAAAAACATAAAATGTAAGATGTTTACATACCTTTCGGACGATCTCATTCGTTCTTTAATATTCTCTACGTTGGGTTGTTATAAACCACAACGTTTAATGCATACTGTCTCAAATGGGAGTCCACACAAAGATGGAAGGATGAAACCTCACTAGGAGATGGCTAGAATTCTTTCTTTGTGCTAGCAAAGACAAGAACATTTGAGAGAGTTAAGAGAAAAAATGTGTGTACAAGAAAAAGAATCTCTCTTTTTCATTTTGTGTTTTACATAAGATGCAAGAAAATCATCTCAATCTTTATCACCATTTGGCCTTCCAAAACCTTATTGGAAGTCAATGATCATAAATAGCATGCATTAATGGAAGTTATGGGAAGTTAATGACCATGAATAGCATGCATTAGTGGAAGCTAATAACACTTGCTTCTAATCAATTCCATGCAATGTTTTCTACCATAAACACATAGCAACACAATCCTAAAACACTATCTCATATCTTGAATCACCATTTAAGACCATTTTACTCATCCTTTAGATCTTCTATGTGCGTGACCCATTAAGTTCCCGGTTATGTTAGCCATTTGAATTAACACTTAATTCAAGTAAATTAGGAACAGTATCTAGCAACACGCCATGACCCCAATTGATCAAAAAGTCAATGGTTTGACTACTTTTAATACACAATGTTGCTATGCAACTTGTCCTTTCACCATCTATACCCTACTTGGTTTAGAGTATGGTCAAAGTGTCAACTCCTACTATGCCGACTACGTCACATCTAGTACAAGTGATGTTAGATCTTATCCTAAGGATCTTATTACTCTATATACCATTTAAGACTCTCTTTATGACACATATCTTCTTTGGCCAAAGACTCTTAAGTAATGACCCCGAAAAGAGGTTGTGGGTATCATCTCCTTCTCCATATACTAAGAATACATCTTTAGTTCTTCTTAAGTACTTAATGATATTCTTGATAGCCACCCAATGATCCTCACCAAGGTCCAACTGATATCTTCTCGTAACACTTAAAGCATACGATTGATCAAGTCTAGTACATAACATAGTGTACATGATTTATCTTATATCCGAAGCATAAGGAATGAAACTTATGCGAATCCTCTCATCTTATGTCTTTAGACACATAGATTTAGATATTGTAATCCCATGTACCATGGGAAGATAATCTCTCCTAGACTACTCCATGCTAAACCTCTTTAGCATCTTGTCTTTGTAAATAGACTGAGAAGGACTAAGCAACCTCTTAGATCTATCTCTATAGATCCTTATCTCAAAAATATAAGTTGCTTCTCCAAGGTCTTTCATAGAGAAGTTCTTAGCTAACCAAATTTTTACTGATTGCAAAGCTATGACACCATTTCCTATTAGCAATGTGATCTACATATAGTACAAGGAACATGATTGCACTCATACTAACCATTTTATATACACACGACTCATCCAATTTTTGTGTGAAACCAAACTCTTTGATTGTCTCATCAAATTGGATATTCCAACTTCTAGATGCTTGCTTCAATCCATAAATGGATTTCCAAAGCTTGTATGCCTTTTCTCTATTCATAAATATAAAACCATCAAGTTGTTTCATATACACATCCTCGGTTAGGTTTCCATTAAATAAAGTCATCTTCACATCCATTTGTCATATCTCATAATCATAATGATTGACAATGACTAGAAGTATCCTAATGGATTTAAGCATAGCTACTGGGCTAAACGTTTCGTCATAGTCAACAACTTGCCTTTGAGATAACCTTTAGCTATAAGCCTAGCTTTATGGGTAACTACATTACCCTCTATGTTAGTTTTCTTCTTGAAAACCCAAGTTCACCTTACGGGTTTTATTCCTTTAGGTGGGTCAACCAAATTTCATACTTGGTTTTCATATATGGAATCCATTTTGGATTTTATAAGTTAAAGACATTTGTCAGATTCTGAACTCTTAAGAACCTCTTCATAGGTAGTAGGCTCATCATCTTCTATGAGCAATACATCGTTAATTTCACTTAAGAGAAATTTGTATCTCTATGGAACATCATGTATCCTACCTGACTTGTGAACTTCTTGTGTGTCAGAAGGTTGATTTATTGTTTCATCTTCATAAATAATAATCTTGGGCCCAGGAAGTTGATCTACGTCTGTTTGAGCATCTTAAACTTGCACAAGTTTAATTTTGGTCCCACTATTTTCTCTTAGAAGAAACTCTTTCACTATAAAGACAACATGTTTTAAAACAAACACCTTTTGTTCCAAAACATGGTAGAACTAATATCCTATAGTTTCCTTAGGATATCCTACAAGTAGACACTTGTTAGATTTAGCTTTAAGCTTATCTGACTGAAACCGCTTCATATAAGCAGGACAACCCTAATTTTTCATATGAGTGATATGGGCTTTATTGTTAGTCCATATCTCATATGGTGTAACATCAACTGACTTGGATGGGACTCTGTTTAATAAATAAATAGAATTTTCAAGTGCATACCCCTAAAAAGATTTTGGTAAAATTGCTAAACCCATTATAGACCTTACCATGTCTAACAAGATTCGGTTTCTCATCTCAGCCAGACCATTGTGTTGTGGTGTGTAAGGTGGAGTCCACTGGGACAATATTCCATTATCCCTGAGATAATCTAAAAATAATTGGCTTAAGTATTCACCAACTTGATCCGATTGAAATGAAATATTACTTCTCCCAAGTTATTTCTCAACTTCTTTTATGAATTCATTGAACCTTTCAAAGGCTTCAAACTTGAATCTCGTAAGATACACATACCCATATTAAAAATGATCATTAATAAAGGTAATGAAGTATACGAAACCACCTTTGGCATGTATGGACATTGGATCACATACATCAGTATATATTAGTTCTAAAAGTCCATTAGTTTGTTCACCCTTTCCCTTAAAGGGTAACTTAGTCATATTGCCTAATAAGCAAGATTCACATGTGTGATATGATTTATAATCAAATGACCCTAAACTACCACACTTGTGTAGTTTAGACATATATCTCTCACTTATATGGCTAAGGCAACAATGCCATGAGTAAGACAATTTCACATTATCTCATTTTATTCTTTTGTTATTATTAATATTTAGAACCAAATTAGACATATCCAATATGTATATACCATTGCACAATGTACCCAAAGCATACAAAATTCCATTTAAGTAAATTGAATAACCATTGTTATTTAAATTTAAATGGAATCCAACTTTATTATGACTAGAAATAGACATTACATTTTTAGTGAAAGCAGGTACATGAAAATAATTGTCCAATTCTAGTATAAGCCCACTAGGGAGCGGCAATACATATGTATCTACAGCTAATGCAGTAACTCTTGCTCCATTCCCAACTCGCAAGTCTAACTCTCCTTTATTGAGTTGTCTACTGTTCCTGAGGCCCTTCATGTCAGTACAAATGAATGAGCCAAAATCAACATCTTATACCCATATGTTGATATCAGAAATAATATGAATATCAATAATATAAATACCTGAAGTAGATGGGGCATTTAATGCCTTCTTTTTCTTCAAGGAATCCAAATAGGCCTTACAATTTCTCTTCCAATGGCTATCCTTGCCATAGTGGAAGCAAGTTCAATTCAAGGCAGTCTTCTTTGCTTTTTTGATACCTCCCTTAGGCTCTGTAGACATCTTCTTCTTTTGGCTCTTTTCCTTCAAACTAGAAGAGTCCGCCAGCATCAAACCTTGTCTTTGTGGACAAAAGGTCAACTGCCTTGAGCATGTTGACCAGCTCGGGAATTATGCTTGATATATTGTTCATCCAATAATTACGCAAAAATTGTGAATAACTATTGGTTAAACCCGTCAGAATTAAGTCAATACTTAATTTATGATCCAAAAGAAAACCTAAGGAGGCCAACCGCTCGATGTAGCCATTCATATTCAGTGCATACTACACTGGAGATGTCCCCTCAACCATCTTGGAGCAGAAGAGCAATCGTAAAGTCTCAAACCTTAAGGACCTTGCTTGCTCATCAAACAGCATCTTACGATGATAGATATTATGAGCATCCATAGCCTCGTACTGCTTTTACAGCTCTGGTGATATAGTGGCTAGCATAATATAACTTGCCATCTTACTATCATCGAGTTGCTTCCTATATGCCCTCCAATCATCATCAGAAGCATCAATAGTAGGGGGATCGAGAAGTGGTTCTTCCAAGACATAACCAAGCTTCTTAGACCTGAGAACTCTTCTCAAGTTCCTGAGTCAATCAAGGGAGTTTGATCCAGTCAACTTGTTTTCTTCCATCAATGATATTAGATTCACACTAGTACTTATGGTTTTGACTTGGTTAATAGCAACCTATGATCAAATAGAGAAAGATTAGAATGAACTTAAATGAATGTCTATAAGGATTTTAATAACACGCGTTATGGCTCCCACTATTTTAAACAATTCTTAACCCTCATTATAAATCTAAGAGAACTCGTAGAGAAAATCTCCTCGTGAGTCGATATCCAATATCCCTAAGAATGACATTAGGTTTGGCCTAAAATTTTTTTACATTTAACATAAAGGCTTAGCCAATACAAAAATAGAAAGAGAGAGCATCGAGAGGGAAGAGAGGAATTCTAGAGAGTTATAGAAAGAGAGAGCACCGAGAGAGAAGAGAGGAATTCTAGAGAGTTTTCATTCATTTCTCAATATCTTTATTATCTACTCTCTATTGCATCATTTCCTTTTATAATACAATAATTTCAACGAGAATATAAAAAATGTCTAACTGGAGTTTACCACCTCACAAGTTCTAGAAGAATTCACATAACTTGCACAACAGATTTCCTTGGAAAGTAATTCTAGTGTTGAAGAGTCTATAGAATAATGTTGGACCTTTATTTGAAATGTTCCTGTGGTTGCTTGTGTACTTCATTATTGAGTAGACTTGTATCTGTAACATCCCCCCTTAAATTGAACTGGGGTGAAAACCTTAGATTCAATTTGACACAAAAGTGATTGAAAAGTTATTGTGGTAGCAACTTTATGAATATATCGGCAATTTGGTCTGCTAATGGCACATATCTGGATTGGATTACTCCTGCCAAAACCTTTTCTCTGAAAAAATGAACATCAAGTTCAATGTGCTTTATGCGAGCATGAAAAATAGGGTTTGAGGCTAATGAAATAGCACTCATATTGTCACACCAGAGTAAAGTTGGTAGGGTAATAGGAACTCCTAGTTCAAAAAATAGATTTTTCAGTTATAAAACTTCACTATTAGTAGCAGCCATTAAGCGGTACTCCACCTCAGTGCTTGACTTGGCTGCAACAGTTTGTTTCTTTGAGCTTCAGGTGATTAAATTGTGACCTAGAAATAGGCAATATCTAGTGGTATTTCTTATGTCATTTGGATAATTAGCCTAATCAAAGTCACTACAGAGAGAAAGGTTGAGATAGGATTTTGTGAATGTTAGGCCAAGATGTATAGTGCCTTTGAGATAACGCAGAATGCTTTTGCAGACTGCCCAGTGGGCTTGTGTAGGCTAGACAAGAGACTGGCTGAGACGGTTGAAAGAAAAGGCTATATCTAGTCTAGTGTGGATAAGATATTGTAGAGAACCTAAGGTACTTCTGAAAAGATTGGGATCTTCAAAAATAGGAGAGTCTGAGTGGGCAAGAATTAAGCTACTACCAATTGGGGTAAGACTGGGTTTACAGTTCTCCATATGAGTCTTTTTGAGAATGTTTAGGACATATTTAGATTGGCAGAGATAGATTCCAGAAGAATCTTTAAAGGCTTCAAGGCCTAAAAAACAGTGGATGTCCCCAAAGTCTTTAAGTGCAAAGGTTGAGTTTAGTCTTGAAATGAGATTGGCTATGTAAGATGGATCATTTCCAGTGATGAGAATGTCATCTATATAGACCAAAAGATAAGTAATATTCCCTACCGTTTTGTGTATGTAAAGACTTGCATCGAAAACAGAGTTTAGAAAGCCCCAGGATAGAAGTGCTTGCCACAGTTTATGGAACTAGGATCGTAGGGCTTGTTTGAGCCCATAAATAGCTTTATTTAAGCGGCAAACATGGTGGGAATATTTGGGATTAGAGAATTGGGGAAGTTGAGACATGTAAATAGCCTCAGTTAGGTCCCTATTCCATTTTTGTTAACATCAACCTGTCGTATGGACCAATTGTAATGAACAGCTAAGGAAAGGATAATGCAAAGGGTAGATGCTTTGATAACTGGGCTAAAGGTTTCCTCAAAGTCATTGCCAGGGGTTTGATGAAACCACTTAGCAACAAGTCGAGCTTTATAATTGAGAATTGTGCCATGTAGTATGTGTTTAATGTGAAAGACCCATTTAGAACCTATCACATTATGGATAGGAGAAGGAGGAACAAGCACCTAGGTGTTATTTATGTGAAGGCCAGTGAGCTCTTTTTGCATTGCAGCAAGCCATTTTGGGTGGGAAAGGGCTTGTCTAACGGTGGTGGGTTCTATAATTGCAATTGCCATGTAAAATTTAGGTTTGAAAATGCCAAATTTTGATCTAGTGGTCATGTTATGGGTTCTGTGCATGAGATGTGGCTTAGGTTGAGTGTGATATATCAGAGAAGATGAGGTAGGTTCAGTAATAGTAAATAGATAGGAACTTTGTGTATTTATAGTTTGTTTATTTTGATATGTACTGGAAGGTAAAGTCTGTATATTTTTTTGTGACTAACAACATTGTAGTAATGGGTGAAGAAGGCCTGTAAGGAGAAGAAAAATTATAGGAAGAAGAGTATAGTTCAGAGTAAGGAAATTGTACCTTATTGAAAATCACTTGCTTGGTTATGAAGACTCGTCCTGTTTTATCCATGCACTTATACCCTTTGTGATTTGAACTGATGCCTAAGTATAAGTACTTTTTTGAGTGGAAGTCAAACTTGTGGGATGAGTAGTGCCGTAAATAAAGGAACATTGAGCACCCAAAGACATTCAAAAAATTGTAGTAAGGGGTTTTGTGAAATAGTTTCTCAGAAGTTAAAATAAAGTTCAGAGCTAATGATAGCGTGAGATTCTGTAGATGAGTTGCAAACTCTAAGGCCTCTTGCCAAAACATGAGAGGAAGATGAGTATGAATTAGCATAGTTAAACCTGCCTTAACTAATGTTCTATGCTTTCTCTCAGGAACCCTATTTTGTTGATGGGTTTATAGGAAAGAAAATCTAGGTTGAATGCCTTATAAAGTTAGTGTTTTTTGCAAACTTAGATATTCTGCACCTATGTCTGCTTGAAAGCATTTGATCTTAATACCCAACAAATTCTCAACTTGTAGCTTAAATCATATAAATACATCAGATAGATCATATTTTAGTTTTAGAGGAAAGATCCATGAGAACCTATTAAAGGCATCAATGAATGTAAATGAAAGGTATGGGGCTAATCCCCACATATCCGAATATATGAGTTCAAGAGGTTTAGTAGCTGAGATTTTTAATTAAGTGAATGGTAACTGGTGCATTTTCCCAATCTTACATGAGTCATAAAAATCTAATTAAGAATTGATATTAGATGGATACAATTTTTGTAAAATAAGATTGAGAACTCTTAAAAATTGGGTGTCTTAAGCGGCCATGCCTAATATTAGGATCATGAGTTACAGTAGAAGCTAAATGACACTTGGTTGTATTTGACAAGAGACTAGGAAGTATGCCAAAAATAGTTCTTTGAATTGTGTCTGAGTTGGGAGAGGTTGATCGACTAGGGAGGTCCAGACTGACTTGGTATAATCCATCTTTAAGGCATACTTGAAGAACTACTTGCATGGTTCTCAAATCCTTGAACACACAATAGGCATCAAAAAATTCAACGTAAGTGTTACTATCCTTAATAAATTGAGAAAAACTAAGAAGATTTTTAGTAATTGAAGGAACATAGAGGATCTTAGTCAAACATAAGATAGAGGAGGGTAAACAGGGAGAGGAGAAGTGTGTACTACCTATGTGAGAGATTATTAATTTCAAACCATTACTAACCAAAAGAGTGTTTATACCTTGACACTCACTATACAGGGACAACTTGCTTAGATCAGAGGTTATATGGTTGGTAGCACCACTATTTATATACCAGGAAGGGTCTCTAATAGTTTATGGAGTGGTAAGATAGGAGGAGGCTTGATGGTAGTGACCTTGAGAAGGAAAAGGAGGATTGGGTAAAGGAGAAGGTTGAGAAGGTGGGTATGGATTCTGATGTGTATGTGGTGGGTATGGTGTGGGGTGAAAGTTGTTAGGGTAAGGAGAATGAGGCATAGCAAATTGGAAGGTTTGGTCATAACGTTTGAAGCACTCCCAGGTTGAATGGTTTGGTTTAGATCATATTGGGCAATACAGTCTAGTTCCAGATTGACCAGATCTCCCACCTTTGTGTCTTGCTCTAGGGCCACCTCTAAACCCACCCCTAGTAAATTTTTTGAGATCATTATTATAGGAAAATGAGCTTGGTTTTCTGTTGGTTAAGAAGGAGTCTGAGAGGTAGATATTGAGATGTTTGCATTGGCATTAAGATGGGCTATGTATTGCTCATGAATGAGTAACTAGAATTTAACATGTTTAACAGTTATGGTTTCAAGTTAAGAATGAATTAGAACCACGATATGATTGAAGTCATGGCCTAATCCTCTTGTGAGAGACATAATTAGATCCTTGCTTTTCAAGTCATCTCCAATAGCCTTTAAGGATTCTTCTACTCCTTTAATTTTCTTTGCATAATCACTGATGGAATCTGAGACTTTTGGTATAGTTAGGAGTTGTTGATGCAACTGGGCTATTTTAGCCATTGATTGCTGATTGAAGGTCTTAGACAGACATTGCCAGATCTCTAAGGCTAAACTGCAATGTGTTATCTGGCTAATTAAGACCTCATTAATAGTGGAGATCAACCAGCTCATGAGAAGCTGGTCTGATTTCCTCCATGTGTTGTAATCAGGATTGGGAATGGGAGTTTTAACATTGTCAAGAAATTTAGGTGGTATAGGATTTTCTGGTTTGATATGGGTGTCAAGGTCAAGGACACTAATGATGGGAGTATTTTAGTTTTCCAGTAAAGGTAATTGGAGTTATCTAACTTGATAGGGTTAAAATTAAGGGTTTTAGCTAGAGAGGAAAAATCCGCGGTTGAACTAGATGTAATTTGAGATACAATATTTATAGAGGACATTGGTCCTTGATTAGTGGAACCAGTGTCGTTAGACATGGTAGCTCTGATACCATAAAAATTTTTGACATTTAACATAAAGGCTTATCTAATACAAAAATAGAAAGAGAGAGCATCGAGAGAGAAGAGAGGAATTCTGGAGAGTTATAGAAGGAGAGAGCATCGAGAGAAGAGAGGAATTTTGGAGAGTTTTCATTCATTTCTTAATTTTTTTTGTTATCTACTCTCTATTACTTCATTTCATTTTATAATACAAATCTAACAAATTATGTTTCTGATTTCAGCGAGAATATCGCAAATTTCTAGCTGGAGTTTTCCACCTCACAGGTTTTAGAAGAATCCATACAACTTACACGACAGATTTCCTTAGAAAGTAATTATGGTGTTGAAGAGTCTATAGAATAATGTTAGACCTCCATTTGAAATTTTCCTGTGGTCACTTGTGTACTTCACTGTTGAGTAGACTTGTATTTGTAAAATGCCCAACAAGCCACCTCAGTTCAACCGGTAGGCATTGATCATACCAATTGCATCTCCAATGCAACTATCAAATCTAGTGCTATCAGCTATTAATGTATGCACGCTCATTGGGCTATCAACTCTTGACATGTGTACATCTAATGTACACTAATCAACTTCACCTCTATCCACGTTGATCTTGGGTTTTCCCAACAAACCAACGTTTTTAGTTAAAATCGACCTATTAATCTGGAACTCCTATTTCTATAGTTCAAACATATCCATATAGAGTAGGCTTAGGTTTGCTCAATAATTGTAATTTTAAAAGCACCTTGGTTCTATCCACATTAAAGGAAGGCGTTAGTTTTAAAAATCTAAGTGAGGGGTTTGACTAAGGTCTCATCTAACTCAGATGGTCTTACACATATAACTCAT
>JANIIA010004165.1:0-14224 GCA_027478495.1 Erythroxylum alaternifolium | reverse complement strand
AAAATTATTAATATTAAATAATAATATTATTATTTTAATATAAATAATAATATATAAATATGATAAATTAAAAAATCAATTTGTCTACATATACCATATATTTTGTGTTGCTAATTTACAATCACTCCTTTACGATGTGGTTTGCCATGTGCCAAAAAAAATGTCACATCACTCAAAGTTCATGACATAACTTAATAGAATTATTGGTCCCTAATGGCACCCAAGAGGGGGATATATTGGATATTGATAAATTTAAGTAAAATTTTTTAACTTAATAAAGACATTTAATTAATTTTGAATTGAATGACGAAATGTAATGGCAATTTAACTAAGCTTAATCAATTAACCAAGAATAAGGTAAGGACTGGATATAGGGAAGATAAATTAGAAATTGATTTTATAGTAGTTCAACAAACAAACTGTTAGTCCCTAATGACACCCAAGGGGGTAGGAGTGAAATGGGAGTTTATAAAATTTAACAATTTTATAATTAATATACTCAGTTAACAACAATTAATATAAATAAGTACGAGGACATTACTTAATATAAATTAATCAAACAATTGAAAAATAATCTAAAGATGATAGGAAGGAGAGAAAGCAAACCGATATATAATGGTTCAACAGATAACCTTTTCTTACGTCCACTTCTAAAACTCTTCTTGCAATTCCACTGTTATTCTTCTTTTAAGGCAAATAATAACCTTTATACAATGTTTCTTGGTAAAAAGGGACCCTTCTTACAATCTTCTTCCAAGCTGAAGAGAAACCTTAATCCCACTTGGAACACTCCTAAGTTCAGTATTCAATACCACAACAATGTATTACAACTCACAAATATCTTGCTTATTCACTTAATAACTTAGAACTCGTTCATACAAATATAAGACAATGATGCTCAAAAGATTGAAAAACTATTTGAAATGTGTGTATATAACACCTAGAACTTATTGATGCTAAAACCAGAAAACACATATTTATAGTTTTTTGGGACCCCTATTAACCATTAGAGCCTAAAATTAACTGTTATAATGACTATATAGAACACACTAGTTGACTAGTACACTTTAAAAGCTCCAAATTCACTAGTCATTGAACTAGTATACATATTAATTGAACAATATGGCACATTAGTCAACCGATACATTAACCAATGTTATAGCAAACTTATATCGGCCATTAACTAATCACTAAAAAATGATTTTCACACCTTCAAATTCTTAAACTCAGTTTGATTAATTGAAATATGAATTGAACATGTTCCAAAATGTTTCTAAAAGCTTTTCTTAAAGACCAGAATTCTTTTATATAAAAAATAAAAGCTTCAATGCCTTTTGATGAATGAAAAGAGTGATGTAATGAAGTTAAATGAAATGTTTATACATGGTGAGCCTTTTGGATCATCAAATTAAAAACTTGAAATTACAAATAATAATACAAAATGTAAAAATGATCTTAATGCAAACTCATCGGTTGTAAACTTCAACTTCCCTTATTTAAGTTCAAACATTATCTTCTTGAGTTTGTAACTTCACTTTGTTCTAATATCACTTTTCATCAAAATAATATACTCATTAGTAGTAATTATATGTTTTATCATCAAAAAACCAAGTCGAACCTCCCTTTGTTTAAAAATCTCCCCTTTTTTGATGATGAATAACAAATACTTAATAGATTATGTTTTATTTCGATATTTAGTGTTTTTCTTGTTTATTTAAGAGTTTTATGTTGTTTTTTGTGTTTATTTGGTTCTTAATGTCTCTTTAGGTCTCAATTGCCTTTTTGGATCAAAAGGAGAAGAATTAGCGCAAAATTGGGATAGAAAATGGAAGAATTGGAACTATTTTGGAGGGACATGCTTCTGCTAGTGAAGGACACAACCATGTAAATAATGTACAAGACCATATGAAGGACTATATAAGTTTCTGTAAGTATATATGGAGTCACATTGTTTCATTCGTGTGAAGCTGGACATGCCCCTATAGGTCATGTACACAACCGTTTCCATTATCCGTGTAAGCTTTTGAGAAAGTGTCTACATAAGACTTTAAAGAAAATTTTGAGGGATTGGGTAGTCATATATCCTGTGTGGTGGTAAAAAAAATGACATGCTTTATGGGAGAGAGATACTATTTCACCAATCAAGACATATGTATCTAACATATTCATACCAATACATCAACAAAATCAAAAAGAGAGGGATTCAAGCCCTCAGTATGAATAAATCACGCAATAGATTAGTGATAGACAATTATTTTCTATATTTATATACCCATATTTAATTTATTTTTCTCGTTATTTAAAAGTTATAGTATTTTGGTAATTAATTTACTTCAAGTGAGTTTCTATGCGATAATTTCCTTTATAGACTAAAAGGAGATATATTTGGGTGAAATCGTGGCATAGAATGGAAGAATTGAAGAAATTGTGGAGATACACAATTGAGTATAGTGATTGTGTAAGTCACTATAACTATGTGGAGCTTTAAAGACACAATTCCTGCCTGTGTGGAGTTACACGCCTATGTATGTTGACATACAAAGCCATGTATTTTTACCCTTGTAAGTCTATACAACCTTGTAAAGTCACAAATTGAGGTGTTTTTGGATATTTACAGTCACATACATGACTATGTAAGGGCCTATGTAAATCCCAGAAACCCTAGTTTGTTAATATATAAGGATAATAAGAAGGCTACATTAAGGGAGGCAGAAAAGAAGCGTTTGAATTTATAAAAAGGCAAAATAAGTCATCAAAGACACCTAAAAGGAAAAATAAAAACATAAAAATAGTTTACACATCATAAAGAAAAAGATCAAATAGTGGAAACATCATGTTAATTCCATCTTTCTAAAATTTCCAGATCAAGGCTTTCAAGCTTATATTATTTTCTTTTTCTATTTTATTGCCTTGGGTGTCAATTCTAAATATTTGTGTTGTGAACATGATTATGGAATTTTAAATCTTTATTATGAATTATTGTTGAATTGTTTCGTTGAACATTTATCTTATTGAATTTAATATAGTATTACTTTATGTACTTGTTAAACTTATACTTGATAAGAAATTGAGAGATTAAATCAAAGTTATCTGTGTTAAGTTGTGCAACAAGAGTTGGTACCTTAATAGACTTATAAATATCAAATTAATAAACAATTGAAGGGAGATCTTAATTATGAGTTAATTATCTTTAGGATTGCTTCAAATCCAATTAAATAGTTAGAAGTAGTTTTGAGAATTGAGAGATTTCAACTTAACTGTCATCTATTTCAATTGGGATTACTTAGTTAGATCTCAAGAGAGGGTAATAAAAACATTAGGATATCTAGGATCAAGCATAATTGAATTAGGAAGGCAAAAAGGATAACTATCTTTATTGGTTCAATTGCTTAGTTGTATTAGTTTATTTTAATTTTAGTTAATTCAATCATTTATTACCTTAGACATAGTTTTATTAGTTTATTTTAATGTTAGTTAATTCAATCATTTACTTAGACATTCAAATTTTTGGGTGACTAATCCAATCCTCATGGGAACGATATCTTGTGTACTATAGTATAGGATCTATATACTTACAGTATTACATACATTAAAGCTAACAAACAATTAGCAATCTAATGCTTTAGTCCACTCAACAATCTCTCCTAATTAAAAAAAAGTAATTACATTACACAAAATGTAAAGTTGTAAAAAGCCCCTTTTTGATCTCTCTTTATTTCTTAGAAACCTTAATTATGAAGTATAAAAGGCATTTATAAAGGCTAATTAAAGGGAGTAGATGATAGAGTCAAAGTTTGGAAGCATAATTGGAGTTCTAACTACAATTATGAACTTATGTCAGTAGAAACACAAAGTTACATCAAAGATCTGATAGAGAGTACTCTTCTATTGAAGTTTTAGGGGATCATATTAGAGAAAAAGGGATATACTATGTATTCTCTTCTTTTCAATTCTCCTTTTGGACTTTTGGTTTTGTTTCGATCTTTATGAACTAAATTTGTTTAGTATTTTTTATGAAGAACCATAAGTTAGGATGGACATTGTGCTTTATGAGAGTGAGATGCCTTCTATCTTGACCTTCTGTCATTCATACACTTGTAGAGGGCACTTTGGGGGGAAAAAAGGACTACCCTTAAAGTTTGGGAGAGTGGTTTTTATTGGCTTTCATTGTTTAAGGATGCATATGTCTTTTGCAAGTTATGCGATAGGTGCTAATAATTTCATAAGACTATTCCTTTCATCTTTTTTGTTTTCATTATATCTTACTTGCATTTGATTATGTCTTCAAGTGGGTGAAAGCTAAAACCACTAAACTGATGAAAATAAATTTGTTGAATTTTTTGTCAAGTCTAATATCCTTTCTAGGTTTGAGATGCCAAGAGCCATCATAAGCGAAAAGGGAACACACTTTTGCAATAGGGTGATGGAAATTTTGATTAAGAAATACTATACCATGCATAAGGTTTCTACATCCTACCATCCCCAAATTAGTGGGCAAGCTAAGCTATCCAATAAAGAAATCAAGTTTATAATGGAGAAAATAGTTCAACATAGTAAGAATGATTGAAGCTTAAGGTTAGAAGATGCATTGTGGGCCTTTAAGACAACCTAATAAATACTAATTGGTATGTGCCTATATAGATTTGTGTTGGGGAAGCCATGTCATATTCTTGTAGAGCCGTAACATAAGGCATAATGGGCTATCAAGCATTGTAACTTAAATCTTGATAAGACAGGAGTCTATAGAAAGCTACAATTATAAGATCTTAAAGAGATGCTAAATGGCTTGTATGAGAATGCAATAATATAAAAGGAAAATACCAAAGCTTTCCATGAGAAGATGATATTGAGGAAAAGCTTTGTAATTGGTTTAAAAGTGCTTCTTTATCATTCCATACTTAAATTATTACCAAGTAAGTTGCGTTCTCTTTAAGTTGATCCTTTTGTGGTTTGTAATGTTTTTCCATATGGTGCGGTAAAGATACAAAGACTAAAAATTGGAAACACATTTAACGTAAATGGTCATCACTGAAGTCGTACTATGAAGGATTCCAAATAGAGAATGTGAAAGCAATGATACCTAAAGGCACAGATGGAATTATTTAAAGAGGAAAACATATAGTTAAGCCAATGACAATAAACAAAGGCATTACTTGGGAGGCAACCCAAGGAGAGTTTGTTCATTTTCCTTTACATTTTTGCATTAGTTGTTTTGTTGAATGCTCTAATAAATTCATAATTGGCTATAATTATACACTCATATTTAACATATTTTACTTGTTATTTCATAGTTTTGTTGTATATTTGGTACTTAATTTGCTATAAGTGTGTTTATAAGTTATAATTGCCTTCATGGACTAAACAGAGAAGAATTTGGATGAAATTATAGTATGGGACAAAAATTTTGAAGCAACTAAGGACGTACATGCCCTTATATAGATGTTAGCCCCTTAACATATGAAAGCACTTCATAGCCCTCTTAGCATATAAAAGCACTTCATAGCTAGCTGGAAACTAGTCTTGGTTCGAAGGTTATCTAGATCACATACAAGAGTTTCAAGGTAACTTAGCAAGTTAGATCAAGCATGGTACGAGTTTTAGACCTTGTATGAGTTAATTTGGCTAAGGCTAGGTCATTGATGGACTAAGGACTTAGTGTATGCTTAAATGAACGGACTATGGCTAATGAAGTTGAAATGGGTAAGCATTGGATCAGACTAGTGCGCTATGATAGGCTCTAGACTTGGATGACTCATCATCAATGAATAAAGATTATAAGGAGATCTTGAATGATGTGGTGGAAAAGATCATAATAAATAGACATCAACTCTAAAGATAAAGACCATGAGGGAGCATCATCTAAAGATAGTGGAGATCTTCGCAAATATGGATGGATCATTCTTAGATAGATGTTGTCTTTTATCTTGTTAGTTATGATGTAGATAGATCCTATCAGATAGAGTCCTATTTAGATAGGGGTTTAATCTAGTTGGATAATGTGATGTAATCTGATAAGATAAGTTGTGATCTAGGTAGTTGAGTTCTGTTAGGATTCCAACTTGGCTCTGAAGCCAAAAATGACACAGAGATTGAGAGAGTATTTCTTTGTATATTTTTAGGGAAGTAATAAAGGTTAGCATTTGTTGTTTCTCTTTTGTGCTGTTATTATTATTATTATTAGTTTAATGCTTTCTTAATAATGTTAAAAATATGAGAGTTAAATACTATGAGGGTCATAAGGTGTTCTAAAACTAGTTGGTTTGTCAATGATCACATGGAAGGATGAATCTTGCTTAAATGAACCTAAATGAGATTGCTATATAAAGGAGTAGGTGCAACCTGTGGTACAAGTTTTGTGTCCAAGAAGACCTTTGTAACAATAGAGATAGTCTAAGTCCTTGTAAATGTGTGAAGATCAAAGAAATTGATTTATGGTTGTGTGGAATTACAATCCCATGTATCTTGATATACATGACCTTATATGTTGCCCATGTGAAATTGCAAATTTAGGTATTTTTATTATACACGGTCTCTCATATATCCATATAAGTGATTGTGTAAATCCCAAAAATCTTAAAATTTACTATAAAAGGACATGAGTAGAGGAAAATTGGGAGAGCTAAGTTTTGCAGTAGTTTTGAGACATAAGAAACCTAGAGAGTCGATGAATCTGATCAACGGATGAGGAAAACATGAATTTAACTTCAAGAGATCCAGTAGAAAGCAACATCAAATCCAAAGTTGCAAGAAGATTCAATAGAAGAAAAAGGAGGATTCATATTATGATTCCTTTTTTTCTATTAGTTTTTCTTCATGTTTATCTTTTATTTTGTTTTCTATAATTAGTAACTGAAAGTTTTTAGTGTCTAGGTGTGATGAGTCCTAGTTTGGAATAACAATATGTTTTAAACTTTTATTTAAAGCAATTATATTAATTGATTATTGTGATTCAATTATGTGTTTTAATCTTATTATAATATATTTGAAATATTAGTGCATGATTTGATTTCATATGAGAAATCCTCTTGTATGAATAGATATACCATAATTGGAAGGAGTTGCATGCAAACCTAGAGATAGGTCGACATAATCCTATAGATTAGGGTCAAACCTAATAGCAGAATTCATAAATCGATAAAACAATCCTAGGTGTTTTAATTAGAAAGATTTTTGTTAATCAACTGATGGATTATTTGATAATAGTCTTGATATAGTTATTAGCATAAGATAGGAATTTTCATGGTCCAATAGTCAATAATATAATTGCATGATAGAAGATTAATAATTTAGTGATTCTTAGGGGGATTCATCACTTAGACACTACTAATTAATATTTATTTTTCTTTGTATTTTACTTATCTCGAGTTCAAGATTGTTTAATCTTAATTTAGTTTATTTGTTTATTTTTATTTTTAATTCAAAACCAAAATAAGATTTTTAGGCTAGATAATAGAAAATGACTAATTATTAGTATTCATAGTCTTTATGAGATCAACCCATACTTGCCTGTGCTAGCTACAGTTACGTCATGCACATGCAGTAATTTAATATTTCTATAGACAAATAATATCAATCATGCTCCATTTCTTACATTTAATGTTACACTAGGGATAACGGAAGTTCGAAGTGTGGGGTAGGGGAATATTTGTTTTAAGTTCTTTTTAGGTGTTTTAATGTTATTTTTCTTGTTAAAAATATTTTTTCTATTACCTCTAAGACTATATAGTTATAATTAGATAGTATAATTAACTATAAAAGTTCATGGAAAATTGGGCATGTATTTTTACTTTTATAATTGGTCATTATACATTTTCTTTAGAAGAGTAATGACTAGTGGGTCAACATAAGTTTGTGAGATTTTGAGCCTTTTAGACTGGCACATCCATAACAATCTCATTATATTTTGTTCATTGTGACATCTAAGATGTGTACATCATGTCTTTGCCTTAATTTTCTATTCAAGACCATATTTTTATCACATGCATTAATATAAAAATGATATAGGCATTCTTTGTTTTATAAGATACATTAACTACATAGCCTACCTAATGATATGATTTATCCTGTTGTTAAGCCCCATAACCTTCATTAGCTTTTTCTTTTTGTGTTAACCATATTACGAGCCTTTAACCTAATAAAATGTCTTACTTAAGCATTAAAGCTAGTTGAGCGTTTATAAGTGTTGATGTTTGTGAATGCACAAGAGAATAAGTATGGGGTGTGAATATATTCAGGTTAGTTATAGTTGATGGAATGCGATTTTTATCTCGTATAAATGAATTCTATTGTTAATGTAGTTTGTTTCAATTTTTGTCATTAATAAAAAATAAAAAATCAAAGAAAAAGAGAATAAAGGAAAAGAAGTTACTAAGGAGGAAAATCAATTGTTTTAAAGATAATGTACGCTAGTCTTTCTTCCTAAAGTTGTATGAAATGGGTTAATTGATTATAATGCAAATAAAGGAGATGTTGTTTTGAAGGGTCACTCCTTATAGTTAGAGTGTATTATTCATCATTTTTTATGAGTGATTCCTTTCAATTCTTTATGTTTCATGTGGTTTGTAGTATGAAGGATTGAATTTAATTTGTCAAGCATACTTTTTGCATTTATCATAGTTGATGGTACGAAGTTTTGAGTAGATACTAAGTTTTGTGCTTGATAACCTTTAGCACCATCACAAACTTTAAAAGTCCTTTGATTTAAGATTATGCATATAAATCTTTAATGGTGGAGAATCAAAATGACATGCAAATTCTTTGAATATCTTGATCATGAAAAGGGTTTGAGTGTGCCTATATATTTATCTTATCATTAAACAAAACATGTCAAAACCTACCCCTAGATTTCTCATTTTTTAAATAGAATGGTTATTAACTGATCTTGAGTAAAAACATTGAATGGTTAATGATTGCCATGGTTTTGAAAGATTTTCCTGTTTTCTTATGACTATCTATTCTTATGAAATATGGAAAAATAAGGAACTGTTTTACTTCTGATTTTAATTTTTAGTTTTACTTGAGGATGGTTAAAAGCCAAGTGTAGGGGAACTTGATAAGTGCGTGATTAACTATATACTAAGTGGTGCTTAAGATACATATTTTGGATCACAATTTTTATTAGATACAAGTTGGAGAAATAAGAACCAAAATGAGCTAAAAACATATCCTTGTTGTCATTTTACATGGTCATATATGAGACTGTATAACTCATTATAGGAGCACGAAGATGAAGCTTTAGCCACTTCCCAACCTACACAATTGTCCAAGTGAGCAACATGGATATGTAAGTGGTATATGACCATATAGCTCACTGTGAACGTTTAAGTTCACAATTCTTGTAATTTTTACACATATGATCACCTATGCACCTATGAAATTGACTGTGCATTATGAAAAAACCCTAATTTTTACTATAAAAGGCAATTTAAAAGGCAAATTGTAATAGCCCGTTTCTACACTTAAGGATTAATTATTAGATTGAGCCACATCATGTGAGAATATATGAAGAGCATTCCATTGGCATGCATTATATTTGCATACACACATGAATCATGATTTAGAAACATTGTAAAGATAATATATGCACTCAATTGACATATCATGGGGTATGAAAGATTTTAAATGATTATGAAACAATTATGTGTTGGTTATGTCTTGAATCTTATTTAACTGATTATAATTAGTGAATTAGGAAATTATTATTAGAATTGAGTAATTGATGAGGTGATATATGCATCTAGTCTAAGAAAAATGTTAAAGAGCAAGACAAATTAATACATGGGAATTTAGGTTGATTAGGACTATGAAATGGTGACATGTGGCATTAATAATAGAGTGACAAATGGTTTGAATCCATGAGTGATAAATGTTGGTATGGTTGAATGACACATGGCCTAGTGATTAAATGATAAATGGACTAGTTATGGAGTGACAATTGGGAGTGTTAGACAAAGACACATAACATGGCTCTTAGTATGACAAGTGTCATGCTAAGTGTTCATTTTCTTCACCGCACACCTCATCCACATCTCTCACACTTGTAAGACCACCTTCTTTAATGTTTTGGTCTTATGTATTCTTCTTTCTTCGCATCAATGACACTCTCATACCACCTCTGTAACCCTTGAATTTTTGTCAAAATTTCGTAGCCTTCATCTTATGTTTAGAAATCATTCTCATTCCATCTTATTCTTGAAGTATGTTTGAATGCCCGAGAGGCTTGTTAGCTTGTTAATTGAAGAGATTTTGAGATAAATAAGTACCTGGTTGCTTTATTGTGATATATGTGAGCATAACATACATGATGATTGATTAGAGATGAATTGCATATGGGGTTGATGATGAGATGTACTTGAAAGTTGATAAATGAATTGGCTTTGTTCTTGATGTATGGAAACCCTAGGTTATAGATTATTTTAGGGATTAATTGATGAGGAATTGTGTTTTTAAGGTGTAAATTGAGGTGTGATTGATGAACCATCATAAAGGTGTCAAAAATTTGGAAGCAAAGTTAAAGTAAATGAAGGTGAAATTTTCGGTTCACCTATCCCACGATTGTGGGAATTGTATGGTTCCTTCCCACGATCGTCGAAATGCTTAGTAGAGAGGAAAATTTGTGTTTTTTATGTTCTGGTTGAATAATATAAGGATAATACACTATACATTGGTGCTTTTAGACTTGATTAAGGCTTAAAATGAACTTAGATTGATGTTGAATCGATTGGTTAAGTGTTTGATGAGTTTAGGTTGATAATTGATACTATAACTTGAGGATTGGACTGTTTTATATCAATGTATATGAATTTGAGAAGTATGAGTTGTTAATCATATAAAGATGTCCTTATGACTGCAAATATGGTTCAAAAGATATGGGTAATGAATTAGGCATGATTGAATGAGAATTAGGAAATTTTACAAATATAATGCTAGAAAAGGATTAGTTAATGTATAATTGATGAATTGAGAGTAACCGAACTTACTTAAGGTAGAACCTAATTTCAAACAAGATATATACAAGCTATGATGAATGAATGAACAAGACTTGTGAATAAGGTTACATACCCAAGATAGTCAATTGAGCATGCATTTACATATGTATGATTGAGTACTCATTTTATTAAACAAGTTAGTAATGTGTAAATATAAGTGTATTATATGATATAGAAGCACAAATTGACCGACAACATCTAGACATTGTCGGATTATTAAGGCAATAGCTAATCTGTAGCATACAATGAGTAACCTAGATGTGCAATCTCAATTATATAAGTGTTTTTGTTTGAATTGTCTTGATTAATCTTTACATATACTTTAAACTGATATTGATATTATGATATTAATAATTCTGGACATTGATTGTCCAAGGAGCTCAATATTCGAGAATGTATTGGAAGTGCTATCTACTTGTATGTAAATGTGGGAAATGAATGCTCAACTAAATGTTGAATGCTAGACTTAGATCCGATGAATGCGATAAATGCCTATGTACACTAAATGAAAGTTATTGATGGCATATTATGTGATTTGATGCATTTCATGACATTGATATGCATTATCAAATAAAGGAGTTGTGATTAGAGTGACCAGTGTGGAAAGCAGCTTAAAGCTCATAAATGTGCACAAAGAGCCACAGGTTCAATGATTAATGAGTCCGATATCCATAATAGGTACTAGACAGTGTTTGAAATGAGCCTGGTATCTGCAACAGATATAGGACAATTAAATTGGCGCTCGGTCATAACAGATAAAAAGAAAGTGGAGTCATATGTGCATTTGCATTTATATGTATCATGTATGTGTTATGTGGTTAGTTGTGAAGAATTACTAAATTGTGTTGAAATAATAATATGAAATGTTTGTGTAAATGTTAAAATGAATGATTAAAATGAGTGATTGGATTATTTGAGATGACCACATGAAATGGTTGTGCTCATAATGTGGTGGTTGAAATGTGAGATATATATTTTGTGATTTGGTATCCGAATGGAATGATGTTGTAAATGGGAATTGGTTTTGAAGAATATGATATATTTGAGAATTTGGATTGTATGTTTATGATGTTGTGTCTTGACTTGAGTGAACACAACAATGATGATTCACTCACTAAGTTCGCAAGCTCATCAAAATTGCAACGTTGATTTTCAAGTACTAGGGTGACTTAGCTTTTAAGACAATCTAGTAGCAGCCTAATATTTTCTGTTTTGGAACCAAGAATGGCTCAAAAGTCTGGTCAATTGATTCTGAAGCATCTAGTTAGATTATGTTGGTCCAATACCTAGTTTTATGTTATACACATTGTATAAAGCTATGAACGTTCAGATGTTATGTATTGTATAAACATGAATTATGAGTCTAATGAATGTTCATGTGTGTGAATCAAATGCAAAGAGTCTCTTCATATTTTGGTAAGATAAATACATGGATTATAGAATGTAATGACAATGTAAGCTTATGAATATGAATGATATGAGGAAACTTAGTTCTTCGAAATGCTTATGTTCTATATGATGCCATGATAAGTTAATGTGACTACTCTAACATGCCGTTTCCATGGGGTATGTGTTCAAATATTCTCTGGAATGTCAGGATATGCTTTATGGTAGTGGGATGTTACAATTTTGGTATCAGAACATGGTTTAGCATCCCTAAGGACATATAGGAGTAGTTTAACATAATATCTAGTGAGAGATTCGTATAATGATCACAATTGTTGTTTGTTATAGGTCATCTGTAATAGGAGACAGAGTTGTCGAATCAGCTGACTTTGGGTTAACAGAGGCAAATAGAGAGTCTCCTATGCCTTAGTTTGAATCAATGTTTCCGAGAGTACATAAGAGGAGAGAAAGAAGGTATGATAAACTCAGAAAGTAGGGGGTTGTAGACTTCTACAAAAATACAGACCCTGCCGAGGCAAAAAGATGGTTAGAAAGGACAAAAAGAATATTGCACCAAATGGATTGTGAATCAGATGAGAGGTTTGATTATGTTGTCTCGTTACTGCAAGGCCCGACTTACCAGTAGTGGAACACTATTCTTGATAGTTCAGTCTGACTTTGCAGACAGATATGGGAAGACTTTTTGAGGGTCTTCAAGGATAACTACATGCCAAAGATCTACCAAGACCAAAAAATGAAGGAGTTCCTTAATCTGAAATAGAGGAACCTCACTGTAGCTAAGTATGAAGTGCGATTTAATGAATTGATGGGGCATGCTACTGTTAAGTTAAGAGGACTTCACAATTATTAATTTTGGTGACAATCAAATAATAATATTATTAGAAATAAATGAACTATTTTGATAAGTGTGTTAAATGTGCAGAAAAATACAGAAGAAATGAAAACATAGAAGAAGTGGAAAACACAGAAGAAGCGGAAAACACAGAAGAAACAGAAAACACAGAAGAAGTGCAAAATACAGAAGAAGTGGAAAACACAGAAGAAATGAAAACACAGAAGAGTGGAAAATATAGAAGAAGTGGAAAACATAGAAGAAATGAAAACACGGAAGAAATGAAAACACAGAAGAAGTGCAAAACACAGAAGAACCGGAAAACATAAAAGAAGTGGAAAACACAGAAGAAGTAAAACTGCAGAAGAAGTACAAAACAGAGAAAAAGTAGAAAACACAGAAGAAGTTAAAACACAGAAGAAGTGGAAAACACAGAAGAAGCGGAAAACATAGAAGAAGTGAAAACACAGAAGAAGTGAAAAACACAAAAGAAGTGGAAAACACAAAAGAAGTGGAAAGCACAGAAGAAGTGAAAACACAGAAGACGAGGAAAACACAGACGATACAAAGATGAAGAAGCGCTAGTACGTCAGATAGTTAGTTAGTTGGAGTTAGTTACATAACTCAACTGAATAACGGGTTCTACAAGAATCAAAAAGCAGTTATCAAGAATCAAGTAGTAGTTGGAGACTTAGGCTATATATACTAGTCGTAGTCGAAGATTGAACAATCTTTTGAGCTATCAAGTGTTTACTTACAAAGAAAAATTCTGTATTGAAAAGTGCGATACTATAGAGCAAACTCTACTATAAAAAAAAGCTCACAATATCTTTCTAGTGAGAGAAAGAAAAGGTTAAGAGCTTAAAGAGGCTAAGTGTTACACCCCATTACCCTAGGATACGCATCGGGACGCCCGTAGTTCGTTCCGACACATAACCTAAGATAACGGAGCGCTACGTGCAATTACTAAAGAACTCCACATGGCATCACATACATT
>JANIIA010004145.1:0-14227 GCA_027478495.1 Erythroxylum alaternifolium | reverse complement strand
GTCACCAAACACTCTATGGCACAAAGAAGTATCGTGAACAACTAAAGATGATGGCTTTTTATTAAATAAGCACATATAGTGGCATGTTAGGCAAGTGACATATGTCACTTGCCACATGTCACACTCTAAAGCCCTTATTTAGGTTCTTTCCAATACAACTCCAATTTCTACTCCAATTTTTCTCCAAAATTCCAATGGTTCAAAGCAATAATTCCTAAATTCATGTATCTAAATTTCCAGTGCCATTGGATAGTTATTTTTGCTATCGATAAACCATTATTCTGCTACTCGGCATTTTTCCTAGTCCAAGAATTACCCAGAAAATTTTGAGAAAAATTTCTAAAATTCGCTAAAAATCGGAAAACCAAAATAACCCTTTCCAAAACAAATTTTCATACTCACAAATCATATTTTTCATAACAATCACATTTATTAACAAAAATACCGAGAAATGTCATGAATGCATGTACAGTTATTTTCATATGCAAAATATACTATTCACATGTATGTGTATGCTTGAACATGTAGAGGCATTTCTAAACGCTCATGGACCCATGGACCACTCAAAATTACTATTCTACCCTTCCCATCGGTGATGGGATGTTACAAATAACGTAGGATACAATCTTTAGATTCTATTTCGCAGCCGCATGATGAATTAGAAAACGATCAATATAAGCAATAACCTCACATGTTTGGATTATCTAACCTAAGTTATGTTGTTCTTAACGATTAACGGTCATTAGACACTACTCACAAACATCAAAAGTAATGATTACGGATTACATTCAATGTCTTAGCAATAGGTTGAAAATAAAATAATCAAAATAACATATTAAGATCATTCATTTGAAAACCTAATATAATCAACACAAACATCACAACAATTCGAAAAGAAATTTCAACCTTAAAGTGATAAAAATAACTTAACCGTGACTTGGCATCGATATTCCCCGTTAAACCAGCGTCAGGAAGCTAGCCTTTCATTTCCATCTTCAAGCTCCATCAATCAACCTTAACGATCTCCATTTATGTAAAAATATTGAACAAAAGAAAGACCACCGAAATTACAAGCCTTTCTATTTTTTCTCTATAGCCACCCCTCCTCTGTTCCTATTACCACTCCTTGTCACTATAGCTTTATGGAACAATTTAATGTTAGAATTTTTTGTCCACACCTACTCTTCACGTATCTTCTTCTTTACTCTCTTTTTCACGCAACTCTTTTTCTTCATGTAACTTATATGCTACTATCAATTTTCCCTTATTTTTAACTCACTTTTTGCCTTTCTTTTTTAGCTTCCATGCTATTTCTAGCCCTCTATTTCACACCCATCTTTGTTTTTTTCTCTTCTTTCTTCAACCCTAGGTAAGTTGAAACTTAAAGGAAGCAGCTCCTTTCACGTTTTCTTCACTACAACTTCAGTTCTTCCTTTCACGCTACTTATCTTTACTCTATACACCTTGTTGTTTTTGCTCCTCCCAGTAACACCCCTCTTATTTTGATCTTAAGATAAACTGTAGGAGATGAGTATTCACCAAAGAATAAACAGAATTTTCCAGCTTCTCCATTTGTTTGAAAATCAAAGCGCTAATAGTGAAGCAGCTCTGCCCTTTTTTTTTCACTCTCAATTTTGTTCCCCTCTCACGAGCTCTCCCCACCGACTCTTCCACACTCCTCTCTTTTTCTTTTCATTCACCACCAGCCCCTACTATGTTGTATCGGCTAGGTTTTTTTTTCAATAGTAATCATGTTGGAAAGATGTAGCATGGTAGCTCCTCTAACTGTCCCGAAAAGAAGACACGTTTCTTTCATATAAAATCTTGGTTAAAATGTAGCAAAATAGACAGCTAGCTTTCTCCACTCCTCTTCACTCTTAATCGAATCACTACATAGCTAGAGCAACTCTCTTTTTGTCTCTTTTGGTTATTCCATTTCTAACCCCCTTTTGTTTCAAATAACATGTCTTCTTTATGCTTTGCATGGCTATAAATTGTTCTGATGGTAGTGAATCATGTTGACAACATTTTCTTCATGTTCCACTAATCAATAAAGTATGGAAGTAGAGAAGTTGGCTTCAATGGACATACTTTCAGGTCACTTCAGCTCTTTTACTTTCAAAATGTACCTAATATCATAAATGAGCTAAAATTAGTATCCTAAGCATTTCTAAGGCATTAATCACTAAGTGTACAAGATAAAATAGATTAATATTTAAACACATATCAAATGTCCTATATGGTCTATTCATTTTGATATCAGTCATATAGGCTAACTAAGCCTTACATCCACCTCGAATCAATCTTAAAGCACTTATTGAGGAAATCAATTTGACTGGCACCACTTTACTAACACCTCAAAATATTACTCTCTGCTGATTAGGTGATTCAATAATCACCTCCTTAGTGTAACTGTTCATCATAGCCCTATGTGTAGTAAGCCAGTCCATACCTAAAACAAGGTTTATCTCTTTCAACTACAATATTATCAGATCGACTTTTAACTCTGCCTAATCAATTCGAATGATACAACCTTTACACACCTCTCCAATTACTGTAGTACTACCTACTGGTGTACTCATCTCTAAGTATAGTATCCTATTTTTCCGCACTAAGGGTTAGAACCCTAGATAACTGTAAATGAGAAATGGCAATGATAAATTAGAAAATACATTTCATGCTCCTGCATAATATTAGCATACACACACGTGAATTTGATTATTTTTGCCAACATTGCAATGATTGTTCATGCACTCGTTTGACATTTTCTAAGTATAAATGATTTTAATGTGATTATGATGTAAATAGTGAATGTTATGCCTTGAAAATTGATTTTGTGAGTGTAAATGTTGATTTGGAATTTTGTTGGTGAAAATTTGGGGAGAATTATGAAATTTTGAATATTTTGGACTAGAAAAAATGCCAAGTGGCAAGACAATTGATAAATGATAGTAGAAATAAATGAAAATTGATGGTAGAAATTATTGATAAGTGACTATAGGATTTAATGAAAAGTGTCAGAAAATTTGGTGACAATTGGAATAGAAATTGGAGACAAATGGACTAGTAGTTTAAAGAGCCAAGTGGACACCATAAGAAATTGACATGTGGCAAGTGACAAGTGTCAATTGCCTTGCCACATGCCTTAACCCATGATGTTTATGCTAAAAGACCATACTTTACATTGTTTTTCTAATTATTTCATGCTCTCTTTGTTCTTCATCTTCTTCATTTCTTCTTCTCCATTTATGAGATCTTCAACTCTCACCATCTTGAACATTACTCTCATCCTTCACTTGCTACTTCCATTTTTTTTGTCTTCTTCTTGTTGTTATTAAAACACCTAACCATTTCTCTATGAAAGATGATTGTGTGATGTTTGGGAAGCTAGAGTTTCAGGTGATTGAAGAAGTTTTGAGCTAATCAAGTAAGTAGCATATTGTCCTTCATGGCTTACTTGATAAACATGTTTTAGATGATAGTTTAAGAAAGGAAATGATCATAAAAATGGTCGCTGAAGAGTGATGATTGTTGAAAAAGACATGAATATCGATGTTCTATTTTCACATAATGATAACTAAAACATTATGTATTGTTTTATGAATGATTAATAGTGAAATTGGTGTTAGAATGAGAGCTAATAATTGATGAATAAAGAGATATGTATTTGACCTGTTTTGTGTTAATGGATGAGTGCAGAAGTGTGAATGAAGTAGTGATTTAAATATGTTATGTTTTGGGTATATGAGAAATGTGAGTTATAAGTTATTATTGAGATGAACTAGAGTGAGTTTTGAAGTTAAAGAAAAGGCTAATATAATGTCTTGAAATGAGAAGAAATAAGATGATAGTTTAGAGATAAATTGAAGGTGATAATGGAATTGAATGTGAGCTAAAACAATGATGAATGTATGTATACATTGCTGTTTTATTTTATATGATTGATGATCAATAATGTATGATCTGTTTAATGAGTGTTCTTCAGTTAAAATGGAGATGAAAATGATGAGGAATTAGGCTAGGAATGATGGAATTATGCATACAGTGCGGAATGTAGTAAGTGAAGAATTAGAAATATGAAAAATGTGGATGTAAATAGCTAGAAAACTTTAGGATATAACAACCCATGATTGTGGGAATACATCCATGATCGTGGGAAATGAAAAAGGTGCTGGAACGTTTCTGTTGGTATAACCCACGATCATAAGAATGACTTTTATGTGAATTACACTTCTTTTAAATGATGATTGAAACAACAAATGGTTAGGTACTTTCCTTTGGTGCTTTTAGGCCTAAATGAAGCTTGAAATGAACTTAGTTTGATGATGGATTAATTGATTAAATGTGTGATATACTTAGGCTGATAATCAAGGTTATAACGTAAGGATGGATGATTGAAATCAATGAGACAAATTTTATAAATTTAGACATGTTATAAGAATGAAAGTGACTTTATGAATGCTAATGTGATTCAAAGAAGATGAGTAATGTGTATTAAGTAAGAATGAATGAGAACCTGGATATTATGTGATCATATGATGCTAGAAAAGAAATAATGAATAATTGAATTATGATATTAGAATAATCAAGTTCTTTGAGCTATGACCTAAGTGCAAGCTTGATTTACACAAATGATGATGTTTAAATGATCAAAAGATATGATTAAAGAAACTTACCTGGAATAGTCAAATTGAGCATGCATTATACATTACACAAATGCATATGTGTACGATTGAATGTTTATATGATTGTGCAAATTAATAATGTGTATTGTATGAAGTTGATACATAGGATTGAACATTAGAGTCCAAATATTTTTGGATCATAGAAGTAAATGCTAATCTAGAGTTTATTGTGAGTCAACCTAGATGGTCTCACATTGATTGATTATTTTTGTTTAAATTTCTGTATTGAATTATTATTGATGTGAATATGATTGAGACAATTCCAGACATTAATAGTTTGAGGAGTTTAATAAATGTGAATATATTGGAAGTGCTTCATTGAATCTGAATGATAAAGAAATAATTGCTCTTAATGTTTTGTTGAATGCTAGACATAGATCTGATGAAAATGTGAAAAAGTGAATTTGTACTAAATAAATGTGATTGACTGCATATATGTGAATTCATGCATTTCATTACATGATATGCATGATCAAATAAAGGTACTTGTGACCAGAGTAGCTATCGAAAAAGAGCTTAAAGCTCATAATGTCATTAAGAGATAAAGGCTCACTATATATAATGAGCCAGGTATCCCTAACGGATACGGGATAGTTATTAATGAGCCCGATATCCACAATGAATACGAGATAGTTAAAAAGAACCTGGTCACAATAAAGTAATAATTGAAAGTGAGTCACTTGTGCATTATATATATATAAATTGATGTGTATTAAATGAATGTTTAAAATGAGTGATATGTATTGTTCTGAAACTGAAATGTAAAATGATGTGCAAAATCTGATTATGTGAATTATTTGTGGATCTAAATACGCAAACTGCCACTATGTTTGATATGAGTGAGCCCGTTGAGGATGGTTCGCTCAATGTGCTCGTAAAAGTCACCAAAATTGCAACGTTGTCTTTCAAGTTTAAAGGAGATATCAAGTTAGAAAAATTAGAGTATAGCCACTAAATTCAGACATGAGTTAGAGATCTGGATCAGTTTGCACTTGCATATATCTTTATTCTTTTATATTAAGATTTGTTTTCTATAACTGTTGAATATGTATATATGAATTTTGTACAATGTATAAGTGAATTCAGTTTGTAATAACAATTATGACTAAACATGTTTTGTAATTGTAATAAGCCCAAATGATTACAGGAATTCTGATGATGTGTTTTATATTTGTGATTAGAAATGCTTATGAATAAAATAGGTCAAAAATGATTTATTATTTTCTGAAAATGCATGTAATGCTTTGAAAAATTTGTAATGAGTTTCATTGATTGTCACAACCTTCCACTCTCGTAGAGTCTGTTCCTAAATACCATTAATACATTTGGGGATATGCCCTATGAAAGTGGGATGCTACACTAAGTCATAGTTCAACATCTCTATCACACAAAGCAGTTTAGATGCCAGATGTGGTGTGATGAATGAATGTGTAGATCCTGGATCTAACAATGTAAATACCTCAAAATTAAAGACATTTAACACACTTACAATGACATTTGGAGGGTTTTATTCCTTATGTCTAGTGATGGCTTAAATCCTGGCTTGAGATTGCAGCTGATTACTTTGCACCTCAGTCTTGACACTAAGACTTGTTGAACTTGTTCTTCCTCTACCTTTGCCTCATTGTCTTGCTCTAATAACTCTACTCTGTTGGATAATTGTCTCAGTCACTGATCCTCCTCTCACTCCATATTGTAAGGTTATGAGACAATCTCTAATCTGATGCTCAAAAGAGCCACAATGAAAGCAAGCTCGTGATAACTTCCAACATTGTCCACCATGTTCCTTTCCATAGTACTCATAACTAGGCATCTATTGTGACTACCTTCCTAATACTTAACCTCTACCATTACCAGCCTGAACAAAACCACTCTTAGTCTAAACCCCGACTGCCTTGATCTAATATGTGATCAGAATGATCTATTCTGGCGTTGACTAAATCTCCTACCAGAATCAACTTGAGAATCACACTATCATTTCATTATGAACTCCTACCTATATTCTCCTTGTCCATCTTTTAATAATTTTTTAATTGGGATCGAGGCAGCTCGTAGTTCTATAAAACTACCCAAATTAGTGATAGCTAACATCATCATGATTTCCATATTCGACCGATCTTTAATCCGCCTACATTTATCCTTCTTATTCAGAATCAAGGCAGTAGCATACCCCATTAACTCATTAAATCTTATCTCATACTCAGCTATAGTGAGACTTCCCTGCTTTAGATCTAAAAATTCTTTCATTTTCCTATCCAAATAGATCATGGACATATAATTTTCCTTAAAGATTCTTGGGAAGTCTTCCTATGTCAGTCTATAAGTTCGGGCAAAACTGTCGGGAATAGTTTTCCACAACTGATATGCTGGACCTTGCAATAGTAAGATTGCATAGTCAAACAACTAGTCAAACTCGTAGTCCATCTGATCAAACACTCGTTTCATTCTTTCTCACCATTGTTCTGCCTCTGCAAGGTTTGTACTTCCATAGAAGTCTACAACCTCCTGCTTCCTAAGCTTACCAAACCTCCTCCCTCTCCTTTCAAGAATTCTCTGAGGCATTTGTTCAAACTCAAGTACTAGAGACTCTTTATTGGCTCCAATAGATTGAAGGTCAGCTAACTCTACAACTTGATCTCCTATAACGGATGACTTATAACATAAAATAAGTCAATAAGTGTGATCATTATATAAGTCTCTCACTATATATCAAGTTTAAATGCTTATATATGTCCGTATGGATGACAAACCTTGCTCTAATACTAAAAATGTGGCATACCACTACCACATAGTATATACCCAAACATCCAGAGGACATTTAAGAATATACCCTATGAAAATGGAATCTTAGAACAATCTCATTCACTTATTATGGCATCTTACATGATCAAAAGATCAACTCTTCTCATTAAATTCATAAACATAACATTCACTGTAGCATTACAATTCATTAGACACTTTTTTTACATGATCACAAGCATCTGAGAGTTTATTACTCCTTTTATAAAAAGTTTTACATGAAATGAGAAACTATACAAAAATACTCTATCTAAACTCCTCAATATCAGCTGATTGACCTTTGAGCCAATCGTGGCTTCCAAAATGGACAGAAGTAAACTTCTACTAGTCTGCCTTTGGAACTATGTCTTCCTCATGCCTGAAAATTAACATTTGCAATTTTGATGAGTTTTGCGATCTCAGTGAGTGATCCTCGATGTGCTCACTCATATCAAAACTCAATTCTCAAATACCAACCAAATTCATAGTATACCTTATCCTAATAATACATCATGAATTTTACACATTTCATATAATCTTTTTAGAATAATTCAATCATCTATCTCAGTCAATCATATTATCAAATACACACAAACATTGCATATCATCATATCAACATAATTCAATAATTGTTCACCATCATTCACATAGTATAATTGAAGATATATTTGCAAGTGCATATGCTCATATGGCCCCACTTTCATTTTTATTTTGTTGTGACCGAGCATCTATTTACTGTCCCGTATCTTTTGTGGATACCGAGCTCATTTCATATTCTATCCTGTACCTATTATAGATACCCGACTCATTAATCACTGAGCCTGTGGCTCTTTATGCCTATTTCTGATCTTTAAACTCTTTTCAGACTGACCACTCTGATCACAACTCCTTTATCTGATCATGCATAATTATGTAAAGAAATGCATCATTTCAAAAATAAGTTTATTCACTTTCATTCATTATCCAGAATCATTTTCACATATTCATCAGATCTAAGTCTAACATTCATTGAGTATACACTTTCCATATTCACATTCGATAAGAATAAACTCCCAATGCAATCCCAAATATCAAACTCCTATGACTAATCAATAACTAGAATTATCACAATCATAGTAATAACAGTTTAATAACTGAAATTGAAACAGAAACAAATCAAATATAGTGAGAAAACACCTAGGTTAACTTATAGTACACTCCATATTAGTTATTGCCTTGATGATCTAACAATGTCTGGATACTATAGTTTAAGTTGTACTTCTTTAATCATACCATACACACATATTTTACTCATCACTAAATTAATCAATCACATACATATTCAAACATGCACATATATACATATTTTATGTTCAGTGTATGCTCAATTGACTTTTCGGGTATGTATTCTTAAACAAATATCTTGACCATTCAAACTGTAATATGCTATTTTTCCATAGTAAGGGTTAGAACCCTAGAATACTGTATAAAAGGAATATCATTGAGAAAATAGGAAATACATTACACTTACATACATATCACTAGTATAGGCATACACACACGTGATTATTGGCTTTTGTACATATTACCAAGATTGTACATGCACTCAATTGAGATATTATGGGGTATAAATGATTACGATGTGAAACATGAATTTTATATCGTGAATTTTGATTTGAAGGTTTATAATTATTAATTAGAAAATTTTGGTGAAAATTTAGAGATTTATGAAATTTATGGGTATATTTGGACTAGGAAAAATGCAAAGTGGCAAGACAATTGATTTTTGGTAGTACAAATAAGTTACAATTAGTAGTAGAAATAATTGACAAGTGACATTAGGATTTATTGTTAAATGCCATAAAACATTAGGTGACAAATGGACTGGAAATTGAGAGACAAATGGAATAGTTATTAAAAGAGCCAAGTAGAGCCATAAGAATAAGATATGTGGCAAGTAACAAGTGTTATGCCACTTACCACAGATCTATGCTATGATATTTTCTTCTGGGTAAGACAATCTCATTTATCTTTCACTTTTGTTACTCGCTCTTTTCCCCATTTTCATTCTTCTCTCTTCTTCTTCACTTACGATCTTCTCACCAACCCTCATCATTCAACTACTTTACTTTGTTTTTTCAAGATCTTTGCTTTTTCGTTATCTTGTTATTAAAAAAACCTAAACTTTTCCAACTTGGAAGTTGACGATCGTGTGAGTTGGAGAAGCTAGGTTTTTATGAGATTTTAAAGAAGCTTGGAGCTAAAATAAGTAATTAAGACATCAAGCTTCATGGGTAATTGTAAATGAAACATATATGGTGATTGTTTTGAGATTGAATAATCATGATAATGGTGTTGAAGTATGTTATAAAGTGGATGTAGAAATGAGTAAGTTTATGTTATGTTTTTAGTATTAATGATCAAAAATACATTATGAGTTGTGTTAAAGATGTTTTGACATGGAAATTGTGTTCATGGTGTAAGAAAGAGTGTAGAAACATTGATAAAGAAATGGGTATATTCATGCCTTATTTTTATGTTAATGATGAGTGCAGAAATTTTAATGAATAAATGTATGTGTTTGTGCTTTGTTTGTAAAATGTTCTTATCATGAGAAGAGCTAAGATGATAGTGAATGATAAAAATCATGTTCTATTTTTGTATTATTGATAAAAATGATTTATTGATTGTTTCATGGATGTTTATGAGTTAGAAATGAGGTGAGAATGATGAAGATGTGAAGTCTAAATGATGAACTATAAAGATGATTTATTTAATATATTATGAAAGATAAAATCTGTAAAAGTTAGGAATGCATGTATAATGGGATTAAATGAATGAAAACAAATCAATTGAGTAGAATTTTATGAGTTTTAATGCAATCAATATGGTAGTTAGATCAGTACGAAATGAAGTTGCATAAATGGATATAAATTTTGGAAAATTTGGAGAGTTAATGATGGTTCTAAGCATGTTGAATTTGTGGAAAATGAAGGGAGAAAGCTAGGGCACATTCTTGGCCTTCAGTGCACGATTATGGTACCCATCTCAAGATCGTGGCCAGTTGCAATGGCTTTTGTCACGATTGGAGGAAGGTCCACCATGATCGTGGGCTAGCATATTAAGTGAAATGTTATCTTTTAAGAGATGTTTGAAACAAATAATGCTAAGGTACTTTCTTGTGATGTATTTAGGCTTGAAAGAGGCTTAAAATGAACCTAGTTTGAGGTTGAACAAGTTGATAAAGTGTTTGATAAGTTTAGATTGATAATTTAGAATGATCATAAGATGTAAATTAAAGATACATACTCTAGATTATCATTGAGAATGTATTATACATAACACATATACATATGTCTATGATTTAATACTTTATATGATTGAGCAAATTAGTAACGCGTAAATGTGTGTGTGTTGCATGTTATAGAAAAGCAAATAAAACGACATCATTTAGATATGTCGGGATGTCAAGGAAATAGCTATCTGGAGCGTATTGTGAGTAACCTAGATATTCTCATTAAGACCATTTTTATTTGCTTAAATTTCAATTATTGAACTAATATTGATATGAATGTGATGATTACAGACATTGATAGTCTAAGGAATTTGATAATTGAGATTGTATTCGAAGTGCTTCATTGAATGTGAATTTGAAAGAAATAAGTGTTCTCAACTAATATGTTGAATGCCGGACTTATGTCCGATGAAAAAGTGAAAACTGAATGTGTATACTGAATGAAAGTGATTGATTATATATGTGTGACTTGATGCATTTAATTACATGATATGCATGATCAGATAAAGGTAGTTATGATCAGAGTAGCCAGTGAAAAGAGTTTTAAGCTTAGAATGTGTATAAAAGCCACAGGCCTAGTATGTAAAATGAGCGCCGTATTTACAACAGATACAGGACAGTTATCAATGAGTCCGGTATTCACAACGGATAGGGATAGTTAAAAAGGCACTTGGTCATAGCAAAGTAATAATTGAAAGTGAGTCACATGTGCATTGCATATACAAATGATATGTATTAAATGAAAGATTGGAAATGAATTGGCTGAACTATACTAAAATTGAATTGTGAAATATTGTGCAATAAGTGATTATATGAATTGTCGATGAAATTTGAAATGTGAATTGTCTATATGTTTTGATATGAGTGAGCACATCAATGATGGTTCGCTTACTAAGTTTACAAAATTCATCAAAATTACAAAATGACTTTTCAGGTACTAAGAGGAGACTTAGCTTTTAAGACATTCTAGAAGAAGTCTAATTCTTGTTTTTTAGACATCAAGAAATGACTCAAAGGTCAGCTTGCTGAGATTGAGGAGTTAGAGAGAATATTTATTTATAATTCTCATTTCATGTAAAAGGTTGTAAAAAAGCAGTGGACTATTATAAGCTTTTGATATTATATATATATGGATTATGTATGAAAAGCTACAATTTATTATGTTTTATAAATGAAATGGGAATGTTTTGATATTTTAGATAATTGTGTTTTACTTTATGATATCATATAAGTGAATGTGACTGCTCTAATGCGCTACTTCCGTAGGGTATGTGATTGAATGTCCTCAGGATGTATGGGCATGTTATTTGTGGAAATGGGATGTTACACAATCATTATAGCTTGTATACAACTAGTTTGCAATCAAATTTATACCTTCAATAAACTTGTTTTACTCCAAATTCATCAATCATATATTCACCAATTATTATTCATCCATACCTAATACACATTACTCATGTCCTTAAGATCATATTTGTATACATAAGAATACCTTTATTCCTTTGACAACTCATAACTTCCAGATTTGGGTACATAGATATGAAAACAGTCTATTTTTTAAGTTATGGCATCAATTAGCAACCTAAACTTATCAAGCTCTCATCTAATTAATCACACAACAATCTAAGTTCATTCCAAGCCTTAATCAAGTCCAAATACACCAATTTAGAGTGACTTTTCCTCAGCTGGCTCAACATGTACACAAAACAGAAATTAAAAATCTAGAACTAGGCCCACGATTATGGGACACGTTGCCATGATCGTGATAAAAGACAAGTAAATAGACCACGATTGTGGCATGAGGGTCACGATCATGCACTGTCTTTCTTCCCTCAATTCTCCATGAATTTCATATACTTAGATACATCACTAACGCTTGAATTTTTCTAGAATTCATGTCATATAAAGCTACTTCATTTCATACTAGTCTAGCTTCCATATTGGCTATATTAAATCTCACAAACATCTATTCATTTGTTTCATTACCGTTCACTTTATACCATCATACTTATAGTCCTAACTTTTCTTGATTTAAGAACACTTCAATAACACCTATCTTTAGCATGAATTCATCATCATTTCTACTTCAAATTGCAACTTAAATCATCTATATAATAACCTATACCCATGGTTTTCATACACGACGAACAAAGTAGAAAAACATTCAAGTTCTCCAACATATTCTAGCATATTCATTAACAACATCATATACATTTCATTCCAATTCATTCATCATTCTCATTCTATTGAACATGCCGTAAGGATCAGATTTCTACTTACTTATTAAGCTCCCAATTTGAGCTTAAAACATTAAGGTAACCTATCCCTCTAAGCAAGCAAGATCAACATAATTTCAAGGTGAAAATGAGCTGGTTTTTTGGCAGCAAGATGAAAGTAACATTAAGCTGGTTTCTTAGCCGTTTTTTGAAGGATTAAAGTCTAGCTTTGGTGTAGTAATTTTAGCTAGGGTTAAACAAAAATTTAGATAGAAAATATAAGTAATTTCGGTGGAGGAACATCAAAGAAGATAGCAGAAACTATCCTTGCTGTAATTTTCTTTATTAGATGCTAGGTGTCACTATCTTTCAAAGCCATATGTCTAGGCATATAAACCATTTGCCCACTTAATATACTGACATATACCACTTATTAATTAGTCCACATGTCACTTAATAATCGATCCATTTGTTAATTAATTACTTGTCCATTTTTCACTCATTTACCTATGCCAGACATCACTCAATTTATAGGCTTAAGCATCCTAATTTTTAATATGTCAATTTGTCTTACTACTTGGCGTTTTTCCTAGTCCAAATGTATATATTAATTTATCACTCTCCTAATTGATAACAATTAATTCCAAATTACTAATTGGAATCTAATCATACTAAAATTTAAGACATAACAATCCACAATTCACATCATGTTCATTTCAAATCTTTTATACCCTGGAATATGTTAATTGAGTGTATATACTATTTTTGCAATGTGTACCAAATTCATAATTCATGTGTTTATGCTAGTGATATACATGTGAATGAAGTGCTATCAATGCTATTACTCATGTGCAATGGTCTAGGGTTCTAACCATTAGTATGTTTCAGAAACCGAATATTATAGAAACCACCACCCACTTTGTTACCTTAACCTTCCTATTCATATTCAACCATTATGGGTTATATAGATTAAGGTGTTTCATAGTTGATAATCCTAACTTTGACAATAGCCCTATATTAGCCATATTAGCATAATTTCTTCTATTTATGATCATATTGTACAACTGATCCTTAATGGCACATCTAAGATGCAAAATATTTCTTGTTTTCTCATTCACATCATCATCCCCTACTTATATGCTTAATACCCTCTTAGTGACCGGCATCCTTCCAACCTCAAGTCTCTTAATACATTTTTTGTAACATCCCGTTTCCAGAGAACGGGTCGGACCAGAGAAACGGGTCCAGGTGTGGTAAATTACCACATCTCATGC
>JANIIA010004136.1:0-14230 GCA_027478495.1 Erythroxylum alaternifolium | reverse complement strand
TGAGAGACGAAGGGAAAGTTAAAGGAAGAAATAAATATAAATCAAAGCGACACAGTGAGAAAGAGTTATGCAGAACGACATCATTTTGTTGTTTTGCTTCATCTGTTTAATTGTTTCCTACTTAAAACGACATCATTTTGCTTTTAAACCAAAATGATGTCATTTTTCTAGTTTAGACAGTCAACCCTCAGGCCGGACTCCAGCTCAAGCCTGACATTTCCCTTCATAATAGGCCTGAGGCTCGGTCAACTTGGACCAGGCCAGACCATTTTGATCACCCCTATTTCCAAAGGCTTTGCTTAAAAAGGAACCTAGTTCTATTCTTTCTATGGATTCTTATAAGAATAAGAAAAAGGGCTATAAAAAGAATACGAATAAGAGACATAAGGCTTTTGCTAAAATAGAAAAGCAAACTGATCATTTCTAGAAAGACAATAATAAGGAATATGATTTTATTATAGAGTTATTGGATATTAACAGAGGAACTGTAAAGCTTATCTTGCTATCCTAATGGACAAGAAATTTAATGATGCTTCATCCTTGAGCATATTTATGATTAAGATTATATTAGTATACAACTGCTAATAAAGAATAGATCATTGAGGAAAAGCATTCTGAGTTAGTAATAGAACAAGTGTTATTTTATTAGCAATATGAAATTGTAGTTTAGTTTTGCTTTTCAACCTTGTATTAGAACTAAATAATTTTTATTATGTTCTAGTTATTACAAGAAACATTTTTTCTTGCTTATTTAGATATGAAGGGATTTTTTTTTGTTAAGAATAAAAGTTTTTCTTCTTATAAAGTTGATGTATATTATGGATCTGTATTACTTACAAATGCTTTGTATGAATTAGATATAGAAAGGCCAATCCTTAATATATATAGAAAGAAAAAAATTAAGTGAGCAAAATCCATTTTTCTATTATATTATAAGTTAGGTCATATTAACAAAATTACATAAAGAAGGATATTTGGATATTTTTGATTATAAATCATATAAAACTTCTTAGTCTTGTTTGTTAGATAAGATGACTAAACTATAGTGGAAATGTATAATGTGCTAATAAGCTACTATAGCTTATTCATTCAGATGTATATAGCCTTAGATCTAGTCACACTGAAAGTGGGTACTCATATTTTATTATGCACAAATGATCATTCTAGTTATGGTTTATGTGTATTGAATAAAGCAGAAGTCTAAATCATTTGAAAGGTTTAAAAATTTTAAACTTGAGGTTGAGAAATGAACTGATAGAAGTACTAAGGAATTTAGATCTAATTGAGTTAATGATTATTTAGATCATAAGTTTCTTACTTACCTTAAAATGAGTAGGATTCTCTCACAATGGTTTCCACATAGATCTCTGCTATCTAATACAGTGTTTGGGAGGAGAAATCATTCTCTATTAGATAAATTGTGTTCCATGACGAGTCATGTAGTCCTTTATATTTTCCTTTAGGGATATGCCCTTGAAACTACTACTTACCTTCTTAAATAAATACAAATTTTTAGGGTGTTCAAAAGAAAATATTAAACATCAATTTTACCATTCCCTTAAGTGAGAAGTGTTTTTCATAAGACATGCTCCATTTCTAAAAAGGGAATTTATCCTAAAGTAAAGTAATGGGAGTAAGGTAGAACTTAGAGGTATCAAGAACTAAAAATGTACATTTAGATGAAACAAAAACCTGAAGTTGGTACATATGATTTACAACTAGGATTTCAAAATACACATAGCTCTCATTGCACTATATCATTCCTAAAATAGATTTGATTTACATATTAAAAAGGAAAAAGATTATACATTGCTTATGAATGATGAGCCTACTAATTTTAAGGAAGCAAATTCTAACATTAATTCTTTAAAATGGCATAAAGCTATAGGATTTGAAATGTAATCTATATACACTAACCAAGTATATAATTTAGTGGATCGATGCAATTCTACAATTAAATTTTTAAGATATAAATAAACATGATTTTATAGGCACATATACAAAGAAAGACTAGTGGCCAAAGGGTTACAAACAAAAATAAGGAGTTGACTATGATGAAAAAAATTCTAGTACAAATTCTTAAGTTCGTAAGATATTAGTGGCTCTATCTACATACCATAATTATGAAATCAGAACAATTGATGTCAAGACAATATTTCTCAGTGGGGAGTTTGCTTAAGGATATGTATATGACATAATATGCGGGTTTTGAATTCAAGAGGTTTCCTAATCATGTTTACAAGTTACAAAAATTTATTTATGAACTTAAGCAAATACCATGAAGTTGGAACAACAATTTTGATGAGACAAATAAAGAGTTTGATTTCATAAAAAAAGTGAAAAAACTTTATATTTATGAGAAGGTTAGTAGGAGTGCGTTTGTTTTCTTAGGTGCTATATATAGATGATATATTACTAATTGGAAATGAGATTTTGATGCTTCAATCTATAAAGGTCTAATTATCCAAGAACTTCTCTATGATGGATATGGGAGAAGCAACTATATTCTGGGAATAAAGATTGATAGAGATAGATAGAAAAGATTGCTTAGCTTATCTTAGTCCAAGTATATGGAAAAAGTATTAAAGAGACTTAGTATGAATAATTCCAATAGGAGATTCTTACCCATTTCAAATTAGATTTCTCTCTCAAAGAGTATATAGCTACAAAAGTAGGAAGAGAGAGATAAAATGGATTATGTTCCATATGCTTCTACTATTGGATCAATCATGTATACAATAATATATATGAGACCAAAAGTTTATTATTTTTTAAGCATAACAAGCATATTTCAATCCAATTCTGGTAATGATCAATAGATGGTCATAAAAAACATCTTAAATTAATTAATAAGAACAAAAAAAATTATTAGTTTATAAGGGAGTTAAACTAAGAGTTTAAGGGTATTCAATTGTGATTTTTTAGTCCAATCATAATGATAACAAGCCATAATCAGGTTACATCTTAATGGTGGTGTAGTAAATTGGAGAGGTTCCAAACAACCAATCATTTTTTATTTTGTGACTAAGATAGAGTACATTTTAATGTGTAAGTTGGCATAGGAAGCTGTTTGGATTAAGAAGTTCATCATCGAACTTGAAGTGGTTTATAATATTATTGAGTTGATAATATTATCTACATAATAATGGTGTTATTATACAGACAAAGGAATAAAGGTTTCATCAAAGATCCAAGCATCTATTCAAGAAGTTTCACTTGATTAAGGAGATATTGGAACATAAGGATATTATATTAGAGCGAGTACCTACTGAAGAGAATTTTGTAGATCCTTCCATTGAGTAAGGATGTCACGATTTTGGCCCTGGTTGATCGAGCCACGAGCTAAAAGTGATCAGCCCACAGGCATTACTTAACAAAATGATGTCGTTTTTTACTTTTTTAAAATATATATATATATAAGATAGACCGGGTTGGCTCGGCCCATTGACATTCCTACCATTAAGCCTCTTTATGAATTAGTAGTTTTTGATTCCTTTGACACCGTTCATGATCTAATATGCAGACAAGGTATGTTCGTTATACTATTTATGACTTGTTTAGGAATTATCAATTCATGTGGCTGTTAGATTATTATAAGAGGAACTATAACAAATCTGGGTATTTGGAGTTATGAAGGTGTCGCTGTAGTGAGTATTGTATTTTCCAACTTGTGCTTCTTAACAGCTATCTGGCATTGGGTATATTGGGATCTAGAAATATTTTGTAATGAACGTACAAGAAAATCGTCTTTAAATTTACCCAAGATCTTTGGAATTCATTTATTTCTCTCAGGGGTGACCTGTTTTAGTTTTGGCGCTTTTCATGTAACCGAATTATATGATTGTCTCAAAAGATACATGATCGATATATGGATGAATATGGTAATAGATATATAGGCAATTGGCTTTAAAACAAATGGAAGATTGTAAGTTTATACCCTTACAATCAATTAGTCGCTCGTAAGTAATATATAACAATATTAGTTATTCAATAATGGCATTATTTATATTTATATATTGTATTAATTATTTTAATGCCTAATAATAAAGATAAAATCCTTGATTTTATGATTAATGCCTAATAATAAAGACAAAATCCTTGATTTTATGATTATGTAATTGAAATTATGATAGTATTATAATTATGATATTTAAATTGAATTTAGATATTATTATTAAATTATTTTTAGTTATACTTTTATTAAGACAAAATATTGATAAAACGATAAAATTAATATATATTATGTTTCTTTCTTATGAAGAAAGTAAATGATTTCATAATTGCAAGTATAGAGATACTTATAAGATATATGGATACTTGTTAGAGAATAAGTTCTCTAAACTAGCCCGATTATGATGATCTTGAATAAAACATTACTTATGTGTTTGTTGATATCATCGTTATGATGCTTATATAATTGATCGTTAGATTTGAGATTACCAAAGTATTTCATATATAAATTATCATATTTTATTGATTCTTTGACCTATTTTATTGAAAGAAGTTCAATTAGTAGTACCCAGAATAGTATAGACTATATGAAGATAGTTGAATGAGTCAATAACAGATTTGTCACATTAAGGTATTGTTTAGTAACTATTAATAACGAAGTGGGAATGGGAATGCAATCTTTATTCCCTAACTCTTACTTGTTTTGTTGCCAGTAATGGGTTAAATATGGAATGAAAAAACTAAAATGAATTATAAACAATTCTGGACTTTTATTCCTAAGAGGGATGTGGGTATAAGTTAGAATAAAATATTAGGCATAAGAGATAAGAGTGAGATATTATTATAATGTTGTCAAGATATAGTCAAGATATTGATTGCAAAATCATATATTACAATCTTTGTAATTTCTTTAATAATTATATTATTTTATTACATTGACAGTATATTAAGTAAAATAAGTTTTTTTAGCTCTTTAATTATATTCTTTTCATAAAAATTATTCATAATTATTTAAAAATTATAATTTTATAATTCATTGAAAAATAATTTTGATTAATTACTTATAAAAATATAAAATTTTTTGATTAATTATTTACAAAATAAATCATATAATAACTCAATATGAGTAAAAAAATTCATCATCATTCATAATATTTGATACCAACTATTAACATAACTATTAACTTGATTAATCTCATTCTTAAAGATTGCATACTAAACACACATAATCAGTAATTTCATTTCTATTATGATTCCCACTTTCTATTCCTATTCCTATTTTTTATTCTAATTCCTTCATTACTAGTTAAAAAATAAGGGCCTAAAGTAATTAGGGAGAAGGTTCTCTTATTTTGTATTAAAATAATAATTTAAAGATTTCTCTATTTAGAGTGAATTGAGATTTGAATATCAATTATAGATCAATTACTAATTAACAGGAATGAACATGAATGAATTTAAATAGAGTATATGTTAAGTTTATGCTCTATTTATGATTGAAACACTGAATAATGAAATGAATGAATTATGCAATATAACCATGCATAGATAAGTTACGTCAACCACTTTGATATTTCTAACATGTTAATGTCATGATATATTGCTATATATCAATATTGATTTGTAATTATAAATTATTTAATTAATTTAAAAATATTTTTAATTTATCTAATTCTAATTATAAATGAAAACTATTAATTTATAATTATTAGCAATACAATAAGAATATAATACGTCAAACATAAATAGTAATTAAAGAGAGAAAATTTAAGTTTAATTAAGTTTAAAAATTTTAATTAAGTTTTAAAAGGGAAAGACTCAAGCGAGTTAGCACTCATATGAATTCCTCTTAATTGTTGAGTTCTCTTTTCTTCTTTTCTTTTGAGGCTTGAGGCTAGAGTACATGCCAAGTAATTGATGAACTTCATTAAAAGGCTTAGAATAGTTTATTTAATTTTTAGGCCTATCAAATTTCACTACGATAACTTACTTGTATTTTTTTACTAATAATATAAAGAGAATAGTTTGTACAAGTACGTTGAGTTTAAGCACTTTAAACTTTTGAGGATGAGTCATTGTTGTTGTTTTTCTTATTGTCGTTGTTGTTCTTATTGTTTTTGACGATGAAGATGATGATTATGATGAGTTTATGAGTACATTTTCACCATAGACATATCAGTTGACTCACTGGCTAAGAGACTTAAGTCTGTAGATTTTCATAAACATAGAGGCAACGCGTGTATTATGTTAGTCTTTTAATGTTCTAACTTAATGAGAGTTTGTAATTGTTACGTTACATTACATCTATTATAGTACCTGAGATGAATAAAGTTACAGTACTTATTTATGTTTGAAACGTATGTAGGTGGTTATCTTGTTGAATATGTGCATATATGATTCTTTTTTATCTTAAGATATAATTATGATTTCCTTATGGAAGTAGATTAGTTTTTTTTCATGATTAATCTTTATGGTTAGTAGCTCTTCATAGAATAGGTCATCTTTTAATAATTAATCTTTTTGTGAGGTTGATAGTCTTTTTAAAGATCTTGATGGAGATGGCAATTGGTTGGGCCAAAGTGCACAAATCTGGGCCTAGTCGAAGCCCAATTGAGCTTAAAGTACACCGTCTAAATTTGAGCTCGATCAGGTTTAAGTGACTTGAAATCTGATCAAGTCCAAACCTAACCCAATTTTTCTTTTTTTAAATTTAAAATTTTACAATTTTTCTTTTTTAAATTTAAAATTTTAAAAATAAAATCGTTTTTCTCAAAAAAAATTTACTTCAAGTTGAGTTGGGCTGAGCAATTTAAGTCCTAATTTGTCGTAAAGTTTGAAAATTAAAAAGAAAATCTAAACTCAACCTAAAGGCCAATCAAAATGAGTTGAGCCCGTTAACTTCAAGTTGAGCCTAATCAAATTGAATCGGTCGTGCTAAGTTTAATTGCCAAGCCTAGGTCATGAGTCTTGTTTTGGGACCAAGATCTTGATTTAAAACCAAGACTGATGTGATTATGCATTATGCATGACTTTATGTGTCACGGATACAAGTCACACTGAATAGTAATAATCTTGAGGAGTTAGCTAGTATATTGTTTACATTGTGATTATGGGAATTGTATATTGATTATAACATATTAACCACTATGGTTTAGTATGGATGGTTTTATTGAATTGAGTTTTTTATACTGAAATATTTTTCAAAAATTTTGTAAATTTATTATTTAGCTCCTATAAATCATTTTGAAAATGCTTTTAAAGAAATTGTTAATTCTAATTAATTATATTTAATTGCGACAGGTTAGAATTTTTTGGGATAAAATACTGCTAACTATTCTTTTGTTTTAGAATTAGGTCAGTGGACCTATAAATTTATGATTATGTTTGTGATTCTATTTTGACCTCGGTGCAACTTTTAACCTCCCAACGTCACCTTCTGGATGACAAATGAAAACCAAAATGATTCCGCCAAATTTCACTGAAGTCAATTAATTCGGTAACCTAGTTTATACTACACAAGTGTTTTTACAGTTTTTTCACTCTCCTCTCACAAGGACATAAACATGACAAAAGACAGAATCTTCCTACGCTTTCTTCACTATCCAAGTAGAAGGTTGTCAACTTTGGTCTCTGTTTTTTAAGCCAACAGAACATAAGAAGTGTTAGCCATCGGACCGCAGTCAATCTCATGTAGGCAAGTATTTGATGCAACTACTATTGAAATCCCTTTTGAAAGAGGTAATCCACCATGCAATTACATTTCGTGTATAACGTATTTGTTATTACATTTTCGTGCGCAATATATTTTCCAGGAAATTTGTTATGATTCCAGGAAATTAAATGACAAAGAACATTTCATGAAACTCATTCCGTACTTTTAGGCAGTATAATCTTTGTTCAAGTAATACAAAGTTATCACCCTTACAGCCAAAACATTTCCAAATTGCAATGAACGGGACGGGAAAATCTTAACAATAAGTAGTCCCATCTGCTTATTCACTTTTTGCAACATATTCAACTTGAGGTTGGAAAGATTTAAGCATACTGTCATGTCATGACCATAAACCCTCTACAAGCATAGTTACCTTGCCAGAGGCTTCGATGCTTTACCATTACAATTTCCTGATCTACCCATAATCAGCGAATTGCTCCAATAATGTTGGTAACGAACAACAAACGGGAGGGGCCAATCTGCAGTTTGCCACCACTAAGAAACCGCCACAATGATAATCAGTCAGCTGCATTTTAATTTTCAGGCAGGACTAAAGCATCCTAATTTGCAAGCTAACCCAATGGAACTTCCATATTTCTAAATTCTACAATAGATGCTTACACCGCTTGCCTGCTCGGTTTTACATAATTGCCAAATGATACAATTACATATATCGAGTTGAAGGCATCATCCAACTGCCACCAACATAAAAATGTCCTAGGACTCTTGAATCCTGCAGGACCTTTACCAATTATCCATAGTGACTGCACATTAGAAATTATCAATTACAGTAGACTGATTCATCTTCCTCAGGATTTGAAGCCAAGTTTCAAAATGAGGGTATTTGTGAGGGAAAGTAACATCTTCAAAAACCTCAAGCCAAAACAAGTTTCTACTTTAAAGGTGGTCCTCTAAATTATCTTCGCCGCCTCACCGGTGATTTGGATCTAGACCTCCTTCCCCTGTGCAAATTGGCATTAGTCAGCAACTCAAAGACCATCACAGGTTAAAAATCTCATTGGCCTTTCACCTGTGTAGCATATGATCTCTATGTCTTAAACATTAAGACAATCTTAATCTTATAGACAGCAGGGCAACATACCTCGAGGGCTCAAGAGAAGAATAGGGAGAATGCCTGCGCTGAGAATGCTTGCTATGAGGTGACCGCGAAACTTGTCTAGAAATGAACACCCATCATACTTGATTTGTGAGTTTAACTTACACAATTCAATAGAGAAATGCTTAGCCTTAGTCTAGACTCAAATTTGATGAGAATTGCTCTGTCAGCAAAAGCTTATCTGCTATCAAAGACATAACAAGAGATGTACATAGCAGACCCCAAATTTTATGACTAAAAGGAGAGCATGTATACAGCCTTGATAAGTGGAGCTGATCCTTAAGCATGACTTCTTTAGTCTTGCTAATGTGATGTTAATCTTCATTAATCGGAATTTTATCTACATGAGTTCACCTCAACTGAATTTGAAGTCTAATAGTCCACAAAGCAGGGTAAAAATGTAAAAGATGGGCCAAGATGATGGGTCACCCAAAAACATAAGAGTTTTAACATCATAGTTGTATACATCTTGCTCATATTAGCTCTTCAAGAATTGTAGAACCATATAAACCAAAAAACAGGCAGACAAATCTTCATGTAATATATTATTCTTTACATGGTTAAAGAATTTTCGGAAAGAAATGAAATGAAACACAGACCCAATAAAACTCTTCAGCTGGAAAAGATAAGGAAAAAGAGGTGTGTAATCTAGATGCTGCAACTTATAACCTGGTCAAGATACCTCTTGGCCGTCATCTCTGTCCAACATTACCATCGCAACGATTTAAACTTTAAACTATGGATTTCAGCTTCCAAATCCTAAGTTCAAGCCTCAGAAAAATTGGGGTGAAAATTCATGAAAATGAGAGAGTTCTAGCCCACTAATCATGTAAATAGGCCCCATAAAAGGACAAGGAAATGAAACAACATTTGAAATATGGTGAGAATTAATTAGTCAATTAAACATGAGCAAACAAACAACCACTGCCAAACAGGAAAATAAAAAGCATTCATATCCCTCTTTGAAATACCTACTGAAAATCTGTCTAAAAGCTGAAAGACGAACTCAAATGAACATATTTGTATCACATTGGTTTTCCACAGATGGCAACTAAAAAATGAACTTCTTAGTAAGGTGAATTCTCAAATCACCATCATTAGATACACTGATTTTATATTTATTAAAGTATATGGATGACTTGGGTTTGGCAGGTAATTCAAGCACAGTAGTAAAATTTCAGGACATTAATCTGCTCAGGAACTAAAGATTGCAAAAGAAGAAAAGCAATGTCACAAAATGCAAAGACTTGTATACCTTCTCCTAGACCTAACAGGAGATGGTGATGACTCCCGCCTCCTTAAATATGTTTTCCTGCAGAACAGTCACGAAATATGAGTAACCAAGCATATACCACAACAAGAATCAGGAAATGACAAAATCTGAAGGGTGAACCTCTTAGAATCATCTGATGATCCATCATTTGACCCATTATCCTTACTGTTTCCAGCCCTACTGTCAACCGATGAGGAGCGTTGTCTTTTATGTCTGCTCAAGTCACTTGTACTTTTTTGCCTTGCCCTGTCTTCCCCCTTATCCTTTGCTCGTTCTCTTTTTCCACTGGTATCCACCTTTGAACTAGTTCTCTGAAATTTCTCTTTCTTATCCTCTTTGACATCCAGATGGGAGGATCTTTTCCTTGAGTCAGATTGTTTAGCTTTTTCCCCATTTTTATCATCTTGCTCTTTTCTATGCCTTGAACCATTACGGTCATCAGCCTTTTCCCTTCTAAGATGTTTTTCATCTAGCCTCTTATGAGAATCATCACCCCTTTCATCTACCCTGCTCCTGTGTTCTGCATCCTTTAAAGAGGCTTTTGCAGAATGACTCCTATTTTCAAGTTGAATATTTAGGTCCGTTTTCATATTCGAATCCTGGATGAGAGAAACATCTACTTTTGACTTTTTTGCAACGGCATTGTCTTCATGCTGTTCAGATTTCATTAGGACATTTCCCTCAAAAGTAGCTTTTGATTCAACCTTATTAATGTCGTCAAGTGTTTTGCCACCATCAAGGTCATTATCAGCACCAGTGGTTCCAGAGAAACCCTTGGCAGAATATGCACATTCAGTTATCTCACTGACATTAGATTTCACCTCTTTCTTTGATTCAATCAAATTAGTTTGGCTCAGATCAGTATCAGAAGTTTTTTGCCCCCTGCTATTACTCCCAAGTTCAAGTTCTGAACTTCCATGTGCATTATACATATGTTTTGGCACACTTGACTGCTCAACCGTATCATTTTTCCTAGAGTTTATGATGCCAGAACTCTGGATTTCATCATCATCATCTTCATCAGAGGCATAATTAACAAGACCCAACACATTTCCAGGGGCGCTGGAACTGGATTTCTCACTGACGTCTTCAGTCTCGGACTCCTTTTCTTTAACTGGAATTAATATCTTTGCAGAAGCCTTGGAAGAAGGCACTGCCCGGGGAGGTGTTGGTGCCTTATGATTTGAAGACAATTCCACTGCAAAACCAGAAACAGTTGTTACTATGTCAAAATCATACAAGTAACAAAATGGAGTTAGCCAACTGCAGAGTTGGATCAAATATGGACAGCAGAAGGAAAGATAAGGAAAGACTAAGTTATTACTTTCAGGTGGCAGATTATCTTCATTGAGGACTTTCGTCGCAATTTCATCAAATAATTCCTCCGTAACCTAATCAGTAACATTTAAGTCAGAAAAACTATCTTAAAAAATTATCAAAAGCAATTAGGAGTCACGTGATTTTCAAGATCTGTGACCTTTAAAAGAACTTCAGTTAAAACACGTTTTATTTCCTGGTTGATGGCTGCAGTTCTAGCCACTTCAGCATCATCCTGTTAACGGCCAAGACAGAAAGATAAGAAAACAGTCCATCAGTCAATTCTCAAGGTCATAGAGAAAGCATTAACAAAAAAATGTTAAGAAGGAATTGTTATTCACTGGGGGAAAGTATGCCAGGTAAAAAATATAAGCAAGTTTAGAAGTGCACAGTTCAGAATTCAATAGAACCTCATCATCATCCTCTTCTTCAGTTGACTTAGAAGAATCAATGCTTTTGCTATCTGCATGATCAACTTTCTCAATAGATTTATCAATCACTTCTTCATCAACTGATTGTGTTTGCTCTTTAGGATGCTCCAGAGAAGTCCTTGTAATGACAGATGCATTCTTAATTATTTCTTCCTTAAGCCAATTAGGAACAGATGCCTGGACAGTATACACTCAATTACTCAACATTATTTGTTTTAATTCATTAGAAACACAATAATATACTACCCACCTTCTTAGGGCGTTCAGACATGTTGGAAGTCCCAAAAGCATCAATAGGGAAGGCTGAGGGGAGAAGTGTAGCTTCTGAACCCATTCCATAAGGTGCACCAGCAGTTGGAATTGTTGGCTGAAAACTAGATCCAGGAAAGCTTCCAAATGGTGGCGCAGGTGGTCCACCAGAATGTATGGCCATTGACGGATCATGCTAAAATACAAAATAAAATTAGGCTTTTGGTCCAAAGCCATTTAAAATAAGCAGAAAAATCAGAAAAACCAAACAATACCTGAGTCCCTGATGGAAGACCTGGAGGAATAGGAGCATAAAGTGCACCTGTCGGAACAACTGGAGTCCAGGAATTGATGGCAGGTACTGGTGCAACAGGACTAATGCTCTTTATAGTTCCTGCTGAATCATAATTCGCAGCGTAAGTGAATTACATCATAAGTCATTATCACAGATAAAACTAAGTCCAACATATAAAATGTTGATAATTTAAGGTCAGCCAAGAAATCAGCTCCCTGGCTGCTGTATGCAAAGTTATGTTTTGTGAAACTGATCTACCAGTAGCAGGCAGTGAAGAGTGAACAGGATACTGCCCTTCTAGAACCGAGGAAATAGGCAACGGTGATGAATTATACATCCGCTCGTTATGATCTGCAGTCTCTTCAGTACCTGCCATTTAGAAAATGGACCAAACTGAATACTTTATGATATATAAGCCTTTTAAGAACTTGGATCCGATTATCATGTGCATAATTTTAGTGCAGACAATGGTAATTAATGGTGCATTTGTTCTATGATCACAGTAGATTTCTTATATTAATTAAGTCAGCGACAACTTGAACAATGGAAAGAAAATGCTGACTGAGACAGCTTGCAAATGATATATATACCACCGAGGTCTGTGACTGAATACCTCATATATTCAACACAAATGGTAGATCTAGAAGGCCTCATGATGCTTATTTCTAAAATAGAACTAAAGAATACTAAAAAGAACATGTCTTGTTCCAAATCAACAGTTCTTCAATACAATCTTCACATGCAATTACACTATACTAAATGAATTATTACCTGTAACAGAAGAATAACTAGAAGGTACCTCCTGCTGATGAACAGATGGACTTGTAGTAGGAGCGGCAGCTGAAATTCCACCTCCAATGTTGTAAGCTAGATGCCCATCAGAAACATAAGATGATTGTCCAGAGTTGAAAGATGCAGTCTCCTGTGCATAAACTAGTGGTGGCGGTTGTGCTGCTGCTGTAACTGGAAACTGTTGATAGCCAGATGCATTAAATTGCTGTTGCTGAAAATCATGGTAATGAGACTCCAACGGTTGAGAATATTGATCTTGATACTGCACATGTTGATCCTCCATAGAACCTTTTTTCGAAGCTGCCCATGCTCTTGCCCGAGCAGCCCAATCTTCCACATTGTTATTGGCTGATAATATTATAACACCCGTTGCCATTATTAAACAGAGAGAGATAGATCTGCTCTCTCATAAAAATAAGATAAAAAAGATGCATTCAAAATTTTCCAATGCAACTTAATGATTAATGCCAATATAAAAGCCTATGCTAAGTCTTCTAACTTCAGCTACCTTTAAGAAAATTGAAAGCACAATTCCCAAACTTAATGGTAAGAAGAAAAAGCTTACACATTAAATTGATAATAACTTATAAAAAAAAAGTTTGAAGAAACTAAAACAAAAAGTTTAGCAAATGAAGTAACCAGAGTAATCCCAGGATTGTTGCTGGCCCCAACTTGGATTCCCCCATTCCTACAATTAATTGAAGATACATGTCAGCAATTAGCAAATCCAATCAAAGACAAAAAGGAAGACATCATCGAAATTAAAGGACTGAAATTTTGTAGTAAAGTTAACAGAGTATTCTCGAGACCCTAAATTTAAATCCCATATATAATAGAAACACCAAAACATTGAGTTACCTGACTGGCCGGAGGGTAAGGAGGAGGATGGACGTGCGAGAGAGGCGGAGGCGGAGGTGGAGGCTGAGGATGAGGAGGAGCGAACTGATGGTTTTGAGGAGGGTAAGAATGAGGCTGCGGCAGCGGAGGAAAACCGGAAGGATGAGGAAGAGCTAGGTGGTCGGATTGAGAAGGAGGAGGTGGAGGCGGGGGCGTCCAATGTTGCGGCGGAGGTGGAGACGGAGGAGGGTGGTAG
>JANIIA010004127.1:0-14230 GCA_027478495.1 Erythroxylum alaternifolium | reverse complement strand
AGTGATTAATACCTTAGAAATGCTTAGGATGCTCACTTTGATTCATATTTGATTTTAGGTATATTTTGGAAGTGAAGGAATTAAAGTGATTTGAAAGTATGCTCATTGAAGCCATCTTTTCAATTTCTATACTCTTTATCTTCATGGAGAAAGAATGAGAAATATTAGAGCAAGTAAAGAAAAGAAAATTAAAAATGAGAAGCAATGAAGCAGCTCATGTTTGTATGGATTTTGCATGACCATCACACGTCCATTTAACCATAACATGATATTTTATTCTAAGAGAAGTGTGGAGAATGATGGCTAAATGATGGATGGTGGATCACTATATATGAGAGACTGAAACATGTGAGTAAATATTGCTACAAAGCAAGTCATTCATGTGAATCATGTAGGCTGTCCATTATTTCATATACCCTTCAAAACGTAGTTGTATTTGGGACAATAAAACAAAATGAGATATGAAGTGGTGCTGCACTAAGTGTGCACTAGTCGGTTAAAAGTGAAGAGGAGTGAAGAGAAAGCCAGCTGTCCATTTTTTCTACATTTTAACTAACATTTCAAATGTAAAGAAACGGATATAGTTGGAAATTAGCATCACACTACACCTGTCCAACATTATTCTTATTGGAAACCTAGCTTTTTCAAGAAGAGGAGAGAAGATTATGTCAGCTGAGGGGGTGGGAGGAGGGGAACTGACGCTACCATCTTTATTAGAGAGTGAAGAAAACATGAGGGAGGCTGTTTCATTTGAGTTTTAACGTAGTAATGAGAAGAGAAGAGATAGCTAACAGTTTTAAGGATACGTGAATAGTGACAACGGACCAACAATCTTAATTGTCATATCAAAGCTATAGTGAAGAGGAGAATAGCTACATGAGAAAAGAAGAGAGCGAATAGTGAGCATGGACCTTAAACTTAATTTGTCCCATCAATGAATAGTAGCAAAAGGAGAAGAGAGCAGTAGCGTGGAATAGAAAGAGGGCTAGGTTTTCCTTTATTTTTCACCACCGAAGCATAGAGAAGATGGCTCACACTTGGAGCATAAAAATGGAGATGGAAGGTTAGCTTCCCGACACTGTTTCAACATGAATATCATGCCAATTCATGGTTAAGATATTTTCATCATTTTAAGGTTGTAATTTCTTTTCATATTTTTTTTGTTGATGTTGATTTGATTAAGTTTTGGGATGAATGATCTTAATTCAATATTTTGATTGTTTTATTTCGAGCTTATTGCTAAAACATTAAATGTAATCCATAATCGTGACTTTTGATGTTTGTGAGTAGCATCTTATGATTTTTAATCTTTAGGAACATCATAACTTTGGTTTGATAACCCAAACGTGTGAGGTTACTGCCTATATTTATCATTTTCTAATTCGTAATGCAACTGCCAAATTAAATCTATAGATCGTATCCTAGGTTATTCGGTAGTTAAGTTTAATTAACAATCGTATCTTAATTAAACACGACCTAAGGGAAAACTGGGATTAGTAGACGATTCTATTAGGGAGACCATTTTTAGCTACTAAAGAGGTACTAATTGATGTTGTTAAGGGTAAGTTGACACTTAAGGTAGGAAAGGAGAGTGAAAAGTTTAACAACTTCGTGTTGATTAAAGGGCCTACCCTTAATAAGGATTATTATAGGTTGGACTTCATAAATTCAATTTGCATCAGAACTTAAAATTATATATGATGTCCATTTGGAAACATGTACAGCTTTGGAACTTAATAAAAGAGAGGAGGATTTTGGACTCATAGAGTGCATTTTAAGGTTAAAAGGATAAGGGTATAAACATTATCTTGTAAAATTATTGAGGATTTAGGACAAGGAAAGTCTAAACCATTACCTTCTATCAAAGAAGCACTTGACTAAAAATCGAATAAATTGCATCCACACTAGTATTATGAAAATTTAGGAAACAATAAGATTTATCCTATTATTATCTCCTCTTCATTGATTTCTATGTAGGAAGAAAGATGAGCTTATCTACTTAGCGACCTTGGATGAATGATAAACTTAAGAAGGAAGTCCAACTAAAATACTTTTAAAGAAGAACTTGCTAAGAGGTAACCAATGTTTTAAATTTATTTTTCTCTTATATATATTTCTTAGTTTTAGTTTTCTACTAATGCTTATTTAATTTCTTTTATAGTTTCTTTTGTAAGATCTTTCTAAAATTTACTTTACCAATCTTAGATGGAATTTGGAGATTCTAACTAAATTATCATTCACGAGTGCTTTTGTTATCTTACTTATTAAACATTAAAGATTATGACATGTTTAAGTGTGCAAGGCATGGATTCCTAAAAATCTATTTATCATTTTTTATGTTTTAAGTTTTAACTACAAATTTTCTTAATTTTAGTGCTTAAGGTTAAACTTTTTTGTTTTTATTTTTCTTTTTATTTTGACTATTAGTTACTTTAGAATGATAGTATAAGTGTATACATAATTCTTAGTTGAGATTGGTTGTTAAAATTTAGGTGCATAATATTAGTAAATAATAGTATTGCAAATTGGACTTTGTGAATGCTAGAAAACCAATTTTGTTTGGTGATGATGCTTTAATTTAACTTGAGTATCTCAAGAAAAATTGAGCTTTCATAAATGGTTTTCCCTTTTAAATGTGGTTTTCTTCTTTGATTTTTGACTTCTATAACTTACATTTCATCTTTTGAACATTAAATGTAAGATATGTCAATAATTAAAATGATACATTCACTTAAGATTTATGTTTGAGTCAAATTGCCTACCTTTTGTACAATGAAACATTAGTGGTCCCTTTTAAACTTTTATAAAATTTGAACCTTTTTATCAGTAAATTTTTGCGAACTAACCTTGAGATAAGTAATTTCATGCTAATTCTTAATTTGTAGAGCTTTTGCTTATGATTTGATGTTGTTAGTGATGGTATAGAAGGAAATAAGTGTGGGGTGATGGTAATGTGTATCAAATGGCATGGAAAAATGATATCCGTGCTATTTGGAAAGAAAAAGAAAAGAAAAATAGAAAAATTATTGAAAATCAACTGACAGAGATTCTTGTTCCTGAAAAGAATGAGGAAAAAAGGGCTGTTGCAAAGATATAAGGAGTCGGTAGAGTAATGTATTTATATTTCTTTTGATTTACTTTTTTTCTATATTAGTTATAAATAATTTGTTTTTACATATACTTGGAGTAATGTATTTATATTTCTCTTGATTTAATTTTTTTCTCTACCAGTTATGAATAATTTGTTTTTCCATATTCTTGGACTAATGTATTGATATTTCTCTTTATTTACTTCTTTCTTGCTCTACTACTTATAAATATTTTGTTTTCTCATATTCCCTTCCTTTGTAAACCATTTTTCCCTCAGCCCTATTATAACTTTGTTCGAGGACACTTTAATTTTTTCTTATATATCTCTATTAGATTAGTAGAGATTAGATGATTTTTCAAGCACATGATAAATTTAATTTCATAAGAATATTACAAGTGTGCCTAATAGAAAAATTAAAAGATTTGTGTGAATCATTGATACCTTACGAAAAAAAGTTAAAAGTATTTGAACTTAATATAATAGTATTTTCTTTGTCTTTTTTTGTATATCAGCATTTAAGAATTATTATTATTTAACTTTTACAATTCAATTGAAGATTGTGATATGTATATCTTTTGTTATTATCAACTAAGTTAAATAATGAACGTGCGGTAATGTTAGGGTTTAGATGCTTGTGGTATATGCTAAATTTCACCATACACTTACAAAAATAGAATTGTTTAGTTATAGTTAGGCTAGTATAGTTAGTTAGGATTTCTTATTGTCAATTACTTGAGGATAAGTAATAAGTTAAGTGTTCAGAAATTTGATAAAGCTTTAATTTCCATGTTATCAAGGGTTAGCTTAGTTATAATTTAGCACCTATAACATGTTTTAAATTAATTATATGATATTTTCCTATATTTATTTCGTATTATTATAGGTGATGACGTAGAGGAGAAATACTATATTTGAATGCATTTTTCTTTAATTGAGAAGTTAAAAGCTAACAAACTAGAAAAATAACTTTATAAAAGGAATTGAAGATAGATTCAAGCTAAAAGAAAAGTTAAAAATTAAAGAAAGGAAAACGCTAGACAAACATCAGATATAACTAGGAGATAGGCAATATCTCTCGTGAGTTTCAAAAACTGAAGAAGTAGAATGTAACCAACACATGAGAGGTTCTTGCAACTAGTGCTGGACTCATTAATGTTTTTATGAAAAAAATTCTAAAAGCTAGCTGACACTAGTGTGGAAGCTGGTTTAACATTGATCGCAAAACATAAATTCTGAGGACTACCTAAAAATACAAGTTTAATCATACTAGGAATCTATTATATAGCCCTAACAATAAATACTCTTATCTAGATTACTTAGATACTCCTAAAAGGTGTGTGATAGCCAATTTAAGTTTTTACATTTTGTTAAGATTTCTTAATATTTTGGAAGGATTTGGAACAAAGATTGAAAGGCGATCAACCTCAAATTGGATGTAGTTAGGGATATCTTCTTCTATCTTTTCTTCTTTCTTGTATTTTATTATTTAAGATTCATTTGTTTTTTTAGTAGCTAAATTCATAGTAATGGGTATGGATGTAGTTTACGTTAGATATTTCATTTTAATAATGCATGATGAATTATTCTTTGATATAGTTTATTCTTTGTAATCTTAATTTTTGGATTTATGGTTGGCCATCCTAATTTAGTCTTAAGGATTGTATGAAAGACTAAAATGTGAAGTATGATCTATGCGTTGAGAGAATAAACATTCTAAATTTAGAGAAATCGATTTCCTAAACTAGTGTGATAAGCTAGCTTTATTAGGTTGAACTGCATATTGAGATATGGTGATTAATTAATTGAATATACATGTGAGCCTTAAAAGAGGGTATAGATACATCAGGTTAATTGTTATATTAACCTTCATAGTCAGTCTTGCACGATAATTATAATTACTTCATAAGTGAATCTAGAAACTCTAACATTTTATTATTTTGATTTCTCTTTTATTTTGAAATGTCTTGCTTTCAATAATTTATTGATTTAATCATTCTTTCATAAAATCTTATTTTATTTACTTTAATTATTTAGTTAGGATTAGTAAACATAGTAATTATAGTCCTTATGGGATCAATACTTTATAATACTTCAGTTTTATAACTTGCTATAATTGATTCTATGCATTCATAGATATATTCGATCACTTATTCAGCAAATCGGTGGACTGTTTCTCATTTAATGTAAAAACTGACAACTACTCAGTCCTCTTCTTCTTAAAAAGGAGATCATTTAAGTTCTTAACATATTTTTTATATATTTAAAAATAGTTTTATAAAAATGAATGTTAAGATGAAATTATTTGAAGAGCTCTAAAACTACCAAATTTATCTTCCTTTCTATCTTTCTTTAGCTTATTAATGTATGAAATTTTTAGTTGGTACTTTTTGACTACTTCCTTCTTTAGCTCATCCTCTTTCTCTTTCTCCGTCTCCTCATCCTTCTTTTCTGTTACAACATCATTCTTCTTCTTTTCTCCTTTATGTTTAACTTTTATCTCCAATCCTCTCTTAAAGTCATCACATTTACTAACTCCCTTGAGTATGGCTCGATATTGCTAAGTAAAGTATTTGATCACCTTTTAGAGATAAACTTGGCAAGTTATATCTACTTTAAATTTGTATGTTCTTGATGCAAGTTAAATTTAGACAGATGTTTAAGAACTTTTAAAGCAAGCTTTATATATAGTAATGAATTTTTTTTCATATGCTCCTTAAGACTTTGCTTGGCTTATTGCTATTGTTATCGCTAAAATCCCAGTGGAGCTTGATTGTTACATCAACAGCTATGATGGTTTCTCCAATGTAATTTATAAGTATTACTATAGAGATCATTTTACGACGAGTTCCCCATAAAATTAACTTGCTTAATTTGTTGATTGTAAAGGACTTGAAATTTATGATTAGATTGTATAGATTTCATAACTCATTCCTTATTCTAGTTAAACTGCCAATACCATATTGTGAATCTGTCTACTCAACGCTTCTAAATAAGTATACAATATTATCATGACATCCATATTATAGATGCCACTTGATTTTGGATTTAGCCTCGAATTTCCCCATTGGAAATTATTCATGAAAATATTTTCAATAAACTTTTGAAATTCCTAAGGATTTTTTAAAAGGTAGTTCCACCCAAATATGCATTAATCAACTTCTTAAATGGAGAAATCAAACCACTATTAAATGTTTGCATTTTCAACCCCAAATCAATTTACGATGTGAACATTTTTTAAATAACTCCTTCCATCTTTCCAACGTGTCAGACAACATCTCTCTCTCTAAGTTTTAAAAGGAGAAGATGATGTTCCTTCCTATTTAAGGAAAATACCCAATAAAAGCATCTTAATAAGTACGTTACATATGGTAATGGATCTATGAGGCAAAACATTTAACTACAATTTCTCTTTATTCCTTAATGTGAAAATAAAAACCTTAATTAAATAGAATCTTCTAAAGCTCCATTAATTTTTAATGTACCATAAATCTCTAAAACGTTACAACGTGTGCATTAGATCTCTATCTGCCAAGCTATCAAAACACACAAGCTATTGAACCATCCCTATCTGCCAAGCTATCAAACCACACAAGCTATTGAACCATGTATAGAATGTTATGCTTGATCTCAAAATTATTAGACTACAATAATGGCCTAATCAAGCAATATGCTATCTGCATAAGTAACGACCTAGCATAATCCCCTATAGTATATTATCCTCCCTATCTTACCATTATATCTAGTAGCTATAACCTTATAACTTCTAAGTTTACATTAAATTATTACATCCTTTTCATTTCTAGATCTGGATTAAGTAGTTCTCTAGGACTACTCTTAGTCATAAAATAAAGTACTTAAATCCTAAAATTTAGCAAGCAAACACAAGATCAAGAAAGAATGTTATAAAATAAATAAATGAAAATAGAAAGAAAAAGTTATTATTTTAATATAAGTAAAGTGTTTCTAGCATCCTAGTCTTTGGGTATAAACAAATTCATAATAGAAACACTTATAGATGAACTCCTAATCCCAATGTCAGCTTGAGCTATTGATATGACATCTAGATGGTAATTTTTAATGAAAAATAAATTATAGTTAAATTTTTTAGGGTTATAAGAGTTTATAGATGAATATTTAACTATATTTTTACACCCATATTTGATGTATTTTGCTTAATATTTTATACTTTTATCATATATTTGGTACTTAATTTGCTCCAAGTGTGTTTACAGGTGATAATTGCCTTCGTGGACTTAAAGTAAAGGAATTTAGGTGAAAACTCAGTGTAAAACAAAGAATTGACAAATTTGAAGGAATGCACAACTGTACCTTGTGACCATGCACTTTCTTGGCCATGCACTTTCTCGTGGCTAAGGACTTTTACAATAACGAGTGAATTCCAATTATGCACGATCTAATGAACCGTCGTACGTTGACCAAAAACTTAGAATTTCATATAAAGTAACATTTTGGAGGCAATTAAGGAGAAGCAAACTCTTAAAGACAATTTCTAGATGTGGAGAACGTCTAGAAAGGACAATTTTGATCTTGAGAAGCGGAAAACATGATGAAATCATCAAAAGATTCGTTAGAATACAAGATCAAGCCTCTACAGCACAAAAGCATTTGATATAAGACAATTAGGGAGATTTAGAAATTGTGATTCCAATGTTTTAGATTCGTATTTATGTTATGTATGTTTAATTTCATATTCGATGATATGCAACTAAAGTCCAGTTAGTACTTAGGTTCATACATAGAGATTGAGATATCATAGTGTGAATAGATCTATCATAATTAGAAGGAGTTGATTGCAACCCTAGAGATAGGATGACATAAATCTTTCAGATTAGGGTCAAACCTAATAGAGGGACTCATAAATCGGTAATGCAATCATATAAGATTTAACCTAAGTAATTTGGTTAGAGACCTTAGGATTATTTGTTAGTAGACTTAAGGATAGCTATTAGTATGCCACAGGAGTATCCACGGTCCAACACATTAGCAAAACAATTGCATGATAAAATATCAATCTATTAAGTGTTTAAGGGAGTTCGAACCTAGATACTAACTTCTGATAACAATAGTTTTCTGAGTGAATTCCACTGTCTTTGTAGTCATTAACATTTTATATTTCTTTAATTGTTTTAGCTTTTCTTTTCTTTTCTTTTTATTAAAAATCTAAGATCAAGCCTTAGGACAGATAATAGGGGAAGGGTAAGCACTAGTATTCATATTCTTTGTAGGATTGACCCGTACTTGCCAGTACTAATTACAGCTACGCCATGCACTTGTGGTCTATCACATAATTGACTAACATGAAAAAAATCAACCAATTTTTTGGCGCTATAATCGGGGACTTTGATATTAGGAAAGCCTGAATGCTATTACTCTAATCATTTTCATTTTATTTTATTTTGTATTTGTTATTATTTTTTTATTTTAATTCTACTTTTGTATTTATTTTATTTTATTTTATCTTATTGCATTTTGTGGATTATTAATATAATTATATTTTGAATCTCTCTACTTGATTTTGGGTTTGTGGTTTATTATAGGAATTACGATTCATTGTCATAGCCACAACTCACAGTGGAAGGATGGAGCAGACGAGACTTTTATGGGAGACAAAATATGCTTTCATGAACTATAACATCACCGTATAGGAGAGTGAGGTGTTTTCACATATTTTCAAAATCTCAACCAATATTTAAGCCGTGTAGCAATATTAGTGGGAGTTATTAGTACAATCATGAATGTCGAGCAATTACCTATACATGGAAGCAACTAAGCATATACAATCGACCTTAAAGTGCCTTATATAAGAATAGCTACAATTCAGAGTAGAGTGATTCTTATACTTATGGACGGAAAAAAACACTTTAGTTGGACATTTATAGCACCAAGCCCCTCCAGTTAATGAGCCAACTCTGGAAGATAAATTAATGGAAACCTTTGCTAAAATAAATGTTGACCAACGTGTATTTAAGAGTAAAGAAAAGGCAAAGGTGGGTTTCATGAATTGAGGTATATTTCAAAAAGAGCTTCCGAAGGAAAAAGAAAATATTGCAGATCGACAGATAAAACGCCTTACTGAGAGAGTAGCTAATCAACATGAATTTGTTGAGAGATTTTCTTCTCCTACATATGATGAGTATAATTTTAGCTTCCAACCATCGCAGGGTGAAGAAAAGTCAACCTTTAATTTCATAAATAAGTATACATTTCAAGAAGGCGAGGAGGTAACTGTTGCTTTGAAAAATATGATGCTTGAGTTTATTCAAGAATTAAATATGAGTCATTAGGAAGCAGATGCATAAGGAAATAGAGGCATTAGGAAATAGAAGTTCGTATACAAAATATGGTGAATCAAATTGATCAGCTAGCAGAGATATTATCTAACGAACCCATAGGGAGTTTGCCTAGTCCTAATGAAACAGATCCTAATGAATTTAAAATGGTAATCACTTTAGTAGTGACGATGAGCTCTCAAAAGAAGAAGAGAAAGAGGAAGCAAGTTTTATAGATAAATTGATAGAACTCCTTGTTAACATGAAAGCTGAGGGATACGAATTCGAGAGTGAAGAAAAGGCCAGGTTAGCTTCTTGAATGGACTGAGATTCTAGAGCTTCTAGATGAAGAAGAAGTCTCCATCCAAGAAGGAAAAGTAGAGGAGCAATAAAAGTTAATTGAAGAAGATGAGCCAATAACCACTATCTATGAAGAAGAAAAAGAAGAGTGGATAAAGGAGGTAAAAGATGAACTGGTGGAGGAACCAAGTAAGGAAACTTTTGACAAGGTGTTAGTAGTGACCTTAAGTATGGAGGGTTCCCACTTCCTCGAAGACGAGCTGTTTGAGCCAACTAAGGATTTAATGAGTTTCATTATACCTCATTTTATTAACAGTTGGTCATTAAAAAAGGCATTATTACTTGAAATTGGATTTGTTAATCTCATAAATTATGTCCTTGTTAGTATCTTACAACAGGTAGCTTTTTTAAAGGCTACGAAATCATTTTGGGGAGAAAAGAGTAAAAGCAAGTTGCTGATTATTGATCCAAGATGAAGTTGAGCATAAAGGTTACCATGAGCTACTGACGTTAAAGAAACACTATGTAGGAGGCAACCTATGAGTTAGTTTAATTTTATTTCAATTTCTATATTATTTTGTTTTTGCTTTCGTATTAGTAAAGGATTTTATTTTAAGTTATGTTTTTTCTTTTTTCTTTTTATCCTTTTCTTTTACATTTTGAAAGGATATAAGTTTCATATTGGATGGATCAGAATCAAAGAAATCGTTATAGTTAAGAAAGTACCACTAAACAATCTCACTTTGTCATAAATGCTTATATTGTATACATTGAGGACAATGTACAACTTTAAGTGTGGGATGGGTTTATTGAATTTTTTAAACTAATTTCTTCAGGCTTATTGAATCTATTCATGAATACTATATGTTACTATTGAATATTGACTTGAATTGGTGTGTAAAAGGATGATGGTTAAAATAAAATTAGTTTTCGAAGTCATATTTTTTATAATCATTGAAAATTTCAAGTTGAATGAAATTTGCATATTATTTACACACATATATACCCTAATTCTTTTCTTGAGCGTTTTGAGTCTAAAGAGAAAATTTTCAAAATTATTAAGCTCTATTTATTCTTTCATGTGTGTGATATCATGTATAGTAGGATAATACTAAAACTTTCTTTTACTATGCATATTGAGACCATATTTGATAAATTAGAAGCATTAATATAATGAAGGCATTTAGATTTACCAACTTGCTTAGCCTATTTCTTTGAAATTTCCATACATAAAATTTACCTTTAGGAATAACCAAGTTGAGCCTTAGTCTTTTTCATTGTTTAAACTCAAATTATAAAGCTTTATCCTATTTTTCTTTGAAGACTTGTTTATTATTTTGAACCTTGAAAGTTATTTGCATTATTTACTTATTGAGACTTGAAATTTTATGAAAGGTACAATATTTCTTGAATTGTAGTACTGATTGAATAGTGTGAAAAATTAAAAAAAAGAAAAATAATAAATTTATGGTACCAATAAAGTGCATTAAAAGGAGTTAAGTGTATTTATAAGCAAGTCTTGAAATATATTATGTAGTAAATTGAATTTTATTATCCAATTCATACCATACCTAAACCCCATTATAACCTACATAAAGACCTTTTGATCTTTCTTTCTAGTTTGTACACAAATGGTGGAGATGTGATTTTATTGCAAGCCTTTGGTAAGAATTTTACTATGCATTGATTAAGAGTTTTTATACTTTTCACCTTAAACAGTTAAGCACATTGAGTCAAATCTTAGTAAGGGTGTAAAGATGTATGTTTTTGGTTTCAATGCGATTGTTGATGTGGTTACTATTAATATTGCTTAAGAAGTTAATTTTAGGACAATTCGACTCTAATTGTATGTTAATTTGATTTAATAGGATATGATAAAGTATAGTATGAATGGACAGTAACACCCCCTATATGGAACCTACAACTATCCACACATAAGGCAACCAAATTCCTATACATACATTCACGACATGCATTTCGGTTGCTATACATATACACATTACAAAATTCCCTAATGCTTAACATTATCATTTAACAGTAGTAAAACATTTTTACATTTACATGGTAATCCAAAAGAAAACATACAATTTCTTTTTAACCATTACATGTACAATCATCTTTAACAATGCCTTCTATAAGTACGTTTTTTTTCTATCTGTTGGCCTTGGTCCCTGCAGATGTTCACTGTACCCTCACTCCTATGACTTAGACCTACACGAATTAACACCCGTGCTAAGCTTGAAAGCTTAGTGGGGAAACACTTAGTTTGATGACTACTCATGGCAGTCATTCGCCAAGAACATACATTCATGAACATCGCACAAATATAAATAATGATGGCATAATTAATCAATTAAATAATGCAAACATGCTTCATTATACTTCTTTTTATAAACCATAAATTCACCTTCAAAACTCAAACATTGATATTCAACACTCAATGGTACAAATTATCAATACAAATGCAAATGCTCATTCATATACTGATTATTATGTTGTCATACTGTATTTCTTATTTATATCTCTTTACTTTACTTTATGTGTTAGTTCCGCACATTTTTTGTGGGTATGGATAATAGGTGTTGTGGATACTCGAAGGTACCGAACTGTGGATACGCAAAGGTACCAAACTATGGATACCTAAAGGTATAAAACTATGGATACTCGAAGGTATCAAACTGTGGACACCGATAGTGTCAAACTATAGCAGTCGCCTTGTAATCTTATAGGCATGCCTATCTATCCACAACTAAGACAATAGAGTAAGCACTATAACATTTCTTTTAGCCATTTCCAAATTTCACAATTCATATATTGACAAGTTATATGACATAAATTTCAAGTCATAAAATATGTATATGTATTTATACATGCAAGCCATAACTTACCACCATTAGGAGGGTGTCAAAATCACACTTTTATAATCATACTATACATATATGAGCAATAAATATGCATGCTAATCATTGATGTACAAGTAAGTCTTCTTTGGAATGCATTATGCTCAGTCTTAAATTTCAATGTTCAATCACCCAATTCATACATGGTAACTCATATTTCATTTATTTGTAGGTGTTTGAAAGGTCTCATACACATTCAAAGAGATTCGATAAAAATCAGAAACAAAAATAATGCCACGATCGTGATAGACACTCACTCCATTCATACGTCTATTTGGTCCTTAATGTGCATATAGAAAAGGTTAGAACTAAGTTTTGAGATCTTCTAGAAATTTTTCCCCTATGTCTATAGTTTCTATAGAACTAATAATCAGACCATTTGGAATTCTAAATTATTAGATATAAGTAAAATATCATAAGCTGCTCCAAAACAGGGGCAGCATCGGGTCACCTTTTTTATCTCAATTTCCACGGTCATAGAGCCATAATTAAGTCAAAGTCCCTTCTAAAGATATTTAGCTCTATTTTTAAGTTTCATATATAACTAAAATCACACAATTTGAGGGTTTGTAGGTTGAGTTATGACTTAAACAAACCCTAGATAGAATTCAGCTACACAATACTCTCTTGTCATATTCAACCAATTCTATCCAAGATAACACCAAAATAAGACCAAAGCAACATCCCATAAATAATTACACATCCAAATGAATCTTTACATCCATTCAATCGTACATAAATATAGAAATCAACTAAGTGAAGTCCCGAACCTTAAAATTAACAAAGTCTTCTATTGCCTTTCCTTCCCTTCCTCTTTGGCTTTGCTTGACTCACCAACTAAAAACACCCAAAATATACCTCTTAATCCCACTTCCAGCCTTATAATTTCATTTCTTCATAGGCAAAGTAAAAAGAGATAAAGGTGAAGATAAAATCCCTAACTTTTACCTTGATTTTCACTTAGATTGGCTTGATTTCATACATGAAAAATGATGGGATGAAGAAGGTGAAATGGAGAGAAGAGAAATCTGAACTTAGAACCCCCAAAATTTCATGTGTCTCCCCTCTCCATATCCCCATTCAAGAACTTTCAAGACCCACACATATGTATTCCTATTGGACACACACGCTTCATTATTATTGGTCACACATGCCTTAATCCAATTGGTCAATGTGTTAACTATAGAAAATTTGTATATTGATCCTTTTTCTTCCTTTATTTCCCACATTAGCCTTTAATCTTATAAATTAATTTCATTCCCCTAGGTCTTAATTTTTAACGTAACAAAATTTATGCAATTTGGTTAATTACTCTAAGAGTTATACAAAAAACACTATTGGTTGTTTAAAAATAAGAAAAACAGCCATAACTCAACTTCAGGCCAGAATTTAAAAACCTTAGAGACACAATATGTATTATCCCATTTTCTCATACTAAAGGGTGGAACCCTAGATTTCTGTACATGAGAAAATAGGAAATGCATTACACTTACATGCATATCACTAGCATAAGCATACACATACACATACGTGATTATTGAATTTTCTACATATTACGAAGACTGTACATGCACTCAATTAACATTTTGGGGTATAAATGTTTTTTTATAATTATGATGTGAATTATTAATTAGTATCTCTTGAATTTT
>JANIIA010004116.1:0-14230 GCA_027478495.1 Erythroxylum alaternifolium | reverse complement strand
CTGACCCATATCTCTTGTGGATACCAGGCTTATTCCAGGTACCAATCCATATCCCTTATGGATACTAGGCTTATTTCAGGTACTAACCCTTATCCTTTGTGGATACTAGGCTTTTTTTTTTTAGGCTGGTCACTCCGATCACAACTCCTTTATCTGATCATGAACATTAATGTCATGAAATGCATCATTTCACATCATGCGCTATCAGTCACTTTTATTCGGTATGCACAGTCATTTATCACAAACATCAGATCAAAATCTGGCATTCAACATTCAGTTCAGTATCACTTATTCTATATACATTTACATTCACATTTATTATCGGACCTTGGCTAGTGCATGATTGAAGAATTAGTGCTCTCAAACTTGTAAAGACTATATCTCTCAATTCCGATATCCAAAAATTAAAAACTTTATACCAATAGAAAGATAAGAGAATAAACTACAACTTTTATGAAGAAAACTGTGTTTGATTCAGCCTAAATCAATATAGCTTATTCAATAAAAACAAGACAAGATTTCAATCAAGGGTAGTGTTGTATCCTAGTCCAGAACTCGAATACAAGCTAAATTTCGAAACCCTTAAAGACAAAATTCAAATTTGATTCCTTCATGAAAATTGTATCCATATGTCTCTAGTTTATTCTAAATCAAAATCCGTCAAATTTAGATATCCATAGATCAAGATATGTCCAAAATACATATGCATGTTTAGTAAAACACTATAGCCAACAGATTCGAGTGCACTTCATCATCAAGGTTACATGCAATTCATCTCCAATAAATCACTATCAATCCATATTCTTACCAAACCGTTTCACAGAAGCATTAATAGGATGTTAATAATCATTTTTCATGTTTTATACTTTCACTAATTCGGACTCTAAGGTTTTCAAAAATCAGGAATTAATACAAGGGTCTTGTACAGGGGTCTATCACAGGCAGTATTAGGAAAACGAACATAACTTAAGATTTAATCACTATTTCCTCAGGAACATTTAACAGAGGTCAAGTTAAGACCTATACCTACAACTTTTATGCTTTGAGTTTCTTCAAATTCGTGCTCTAAGGATATGCAAAATAGATCGAAAGAGAAAGATGAAATTGAAACCTGAATTTTGGCTTACCTTGGTGACTTCTTTCCTTCTCCTCTTCTCTTCCCTTTTTTCTCTCCTTCTCTTCTCATTTTCGTTTTTCTCCTTCTCTTCACTCTCACTTCTATTAAATGTTCATTTATTTTCTTTACAAAATTCAAGAAGGTCAACTAATCCATGTGTCACTATTCCATTGGTCCATCTGTCACCATTTTATTGGTACATATTTTATCCTTCTATTGGTCCATATGTTACTATTCTATTGGTCCATGTGTCACTTACTTTGGGCTCCACATGTAACTCATTTAAGCCTCTATATGTCACTACTTAGAAGGCTACACATGTCACCAATTGTAAGGCTACACATGTCACCCATTATAAGACTACATATGTCATCATTTATAAAGCTACACATCACCATTCTATTGCTCCACATGTCACAAGTTTAAGGTGCCATTTGTCACAATATTAAAGGGCCACTTGTCATCCATTTAACTGAGCCATTTGATACTTATTCTCAATGCCACATGTCACCACTTCATAGGCCTAATAAACCTAAATTCTCATGTATCAATTTTTCTTGCTCTTTAACATTTTTCTTAGACTAGATGCACATATCACCTCATCAATTACTCAATTGTAACAATAAATTCTCAATTCACTAATTATAATCCATCAATTCATGTTATTGGTAAATCAAAATGTAAAACATTGGGAATGCACATTCATTTTCGCTCCATACTCGGGAATATGTCAATTGAGTGCATATATTATCTTGCAATGTTTTCTAAATCATGATTCATATGTATATACAAATATTATGCATGTGAATGAAATATACCTTGTAAATTATTAAATGAAATAATTCATGTGACTCAATCTAATAGTTTAATCTCTTAACAATTTTAGGAGGCAGGACATATACAAACATCAATTCTACTCTGAATTTTCTGGAATTCATACATGAAGTTATGTCCTCATTTAACACGTTGAACATTTCACATTTAGATGCATTGCCATCAACATCCTTTTCCTTAAAGTATAACATCATGATCAATCAAAACTTCTCACACATTTAACTAACTTTTTCAACATCAAATTATGCCATTTTAAACCCCAATTAAGTCCAAAAGCATCATAGTTAAATACCTCATCCTTAATTGGTTCAACCATTGCATAATAAAAACATTGCCGTCAAAAATCACTTTCCACAATAATGTCATCCCCTGACATGATTGGGACAGAAACTAATTTCCCATTTATCTTATAGTTTTTCAATTTTCTTAGGACATATTTTCAAATCCATTTTGTATGATCATTATGACCTAGAAAATGAAGTGTTTAGGCAAAACTTTCTTTTGAACAATTGTTCCTATATGTCTTAATTTTCTAATGACATAAAATTTATTAAGATTGGTTTAGTAGTTTGCAAGTTATGTCCAAAGTGATGAAGACTATTCTCAAGAAATGATAGCACCCAGTACTCAACTTCAAGCCAAATTTAGAAACCCTTAGAGATAGAATTCAAATTCAAATCCTTCATGAATATTGTATCCATATGTCTCTAGTTAAATCTACATTAAAAATAATCCAATTTAGATATCTACAGGTTAAGATATGGCTAAAATATGGCTGCATGTTTAGTGAAAACACTCCATCTAACATATTCCAGCCCACTTCATCATCAACCTTCAATAAACTCAAAGAAGGAGCTCAAAGTAGAAAAGGATACATGTTTTAGCTCGGAGGTAAGTATTAAGTTCCAATTTTTTATTAAGATTAAATCTTTAACTTTATTTGGCAGGATAGAGAAATTGAATGAAGACGAAAAGGGCAAAGAGACTTTCGAAATATTTCAAGAGTGCGAGGAATTAGTAGAGATTTGAGAATTTGAAGCTAGGGCATATGCTGAATGTGAATGATTATCAACTAAGGCTCTATCTTGAACAACCTCACATGGAAGAAGCCACTTCTAATTTTTACCAATCTCTCTATTTACCAAGGAGAAATACTGAAACTTGAACTAAGGTTATAATGGAAGTGCTGTGAACACCACAAAGAAAGGATTTCTTTGATAAGTTTTCGGTTTGTTCTTTTAAGAACTCAAGGAGAAAACTCTCTCTATTTACCAATCGAATAATCTGAAATCTTCCTTCATAATGAATGGCCAAAACCCTATAAATACTAATTCTAATAGAACTCTAAGAAACAAGGTCATAACAAATCTAATTTGACCAAGTCTCTAACTTCCTAATCTGATATGTATCACACCAATCCTAGAACATGTAGGATTCTAAGACAAGATAAACCTAATCTGAATTTAACAAACTAATCCTACTTGTAACAAAAGTCTAAGTCTAACAATCCTATTTTAAGTCATGCCAATCCCACTTGGAACAGGATTGTAAGACTTAATTACAATTCAAACTCTAACTAATCAAATCTGATCTAAAGACATCTAATCAGATTTAAACACAACCAAAGCCTTCCTAACATAGAATTACGGCTATACTAAGAAAATATAACCAAATAAACCAATACTTGATTCTTGAACATGATTCATGGCTCAAACATGTAATCTTCAAGAATCTGTCCAAGAATGCACAGCCCAAACATGTAATCTTTAAGATTGGTTTAGTCTTCCACAACCTTGATACAATGGATCAAGATTGGATCTCCCTCTTCCAAGCCTAACTTGAATTGCTTGCACTTCAATTCTGCCCAATTGTCCAAATTTGCCCAAGTTTTGTGCACCAATCCTTGCATGGCTTCCTTGATCTTCTTGGATCTTGATCTTGTGATTGGCCTACTAGGAACATATAATGGATCATTGGCAGCAACTTGTCCACTTATGACAGCATGCTTCCCACATGAATCTCCACGTAATCCTCCATCCATGGCAGAAAGCTTTCCATTAAGAACTTGTTGACCTTGGTTCTCATCAATATCCATATTTCTTTTTTGTTGGGAAGAATCATTGCCTTTGATGGATCTCATTTTTGTGCCCTTGTATGATTAATCTGTGTGCTTGGAAACAGCCCCATCTTCCTTTTTGTCCTAATTTGGTTTCCATTATGAAGAGGAACCCGAATTTGGCCAAACTTTGTAGGAAGCTTCCTTTTGAGAACCGTTCCTTTTGACCCATCTTTCTACTTTCATGGCCATGTGCAACATGTCTTCTAGGTCCACAAAATGTTCTAGCTTTACCACATTGGCTATGTCTCTATTGAACCCTTGTAAGAAACTTGCCATGGTTACTTCTCGATCTTCCTCGACGTTAGCTCAAATCATTCCAATCTCTATCTTGTTGTGGTAGTCCTCAACACTCTTAGACCATTGAGTAAGGCCTTGCAACCTTTGAAATAAATATGTATAATAGTGATTAGGAATGAATCTCCTCCTCATGATAGCCTTCATATTATCCCATGTGACCATAGGTCATTCATGATTTCTCTGCCTGCTGAAAACAATTTGATCCCACCAAATTATAACATGATTAGTAAAATCCACAACAACAAGTTTTACCTTTTTCTCCTCAGAGTATTTATGGTCTAAAAAACAAGCTCCACCTTCCTTTCCTAATCCAAGTATGTATAAGGATCATTTCTCCCTTAGGAAGGGTGGAATCTTCATTTTGATGCTACCCAAATTGTGATTAACTCCTCCATCCTTTCTCCTCCCATCTCGTTTACCATCCCTCCCATGCAAATTTTTGTTCAAAATGGGAACTCGAACTTGATCTATATCATCTCCATCATCACCATCATAGTCATAATTTGTAGCTTGTCTCTCAAGACTTAGTGTGTTAGGGAGGTTTTATGGTTGTCTCACTTGCAAATTAGCTACTATAACCTCTTGCTTCTCGATCCTATCTTTTATCTCATCAAACATAGTGAACATTCACTCAAATTACTTTTGCATAGCTTGTATTGCAAATGAATTTACTTGTACCTCGTCTCCACTCACACCTTTAGAAGTCATATTGAAAACCTACAAAAGAATGTTAGAAATATCCTCTCTATGTGTTTCTCTCAATTAATGCCACTCAACTCCCATGTTTAATCACTTTATATTTGACTTTTGCCTTCTACCATTCTTAGAATTCCTCTTTTAGTTCTTTATAGAACTAAATGAACCAATCAAGAAAATTAAACTTGCAGCAATTTAGAATGGCTTAGAGTGTAACAAAGCAAAATGAAATAAATGAAAGGATCAAGAATAAATTGAAAAGTTGCAAGGGAATAAGAACACAAAATACTAAGGATAGGAGCAAAGAAAATAAATCACAAAGATAAGGAGAATAGTGGTCTCAAAGAAACAAATTGCAGATATGATTTCTAGTTGAATAAGAATAACAACTAATTTTTGAATAAAACGTCCTTATTAAAGAGGTATAGGTTCACCAACTAGTCTCAATCTTCCTTTTTTTTCATTTGGATAACTGCTCTCTTTTTTTCAAATTTTATATATAGATATATATATATATATATATCAGACCCTAAATCCAACCTCAATCTTCTTCTTTCTTTTCAATCAAATAACTTTTTTTAATTTTTCAATATATATTAGACCTAGAAAAATTATAACACAAGAATTGAATGGAAAAAAGTAGGAACGGAGATTGAATAAATAAAAGGAGAAAGTTAGCAGAAAATGAAAACAACAAAGCAAAACAAAAGCAAACGGAACAAAATGCAAATGAACAAAAGGAAGAATGCACTAATTTAAGGATAACCAAACCTGATTTATAGCCAAGCTCTGATACCAAATGATGTGAACCTCAAGGATGAGCCTTGAAACCCAACAATCGTGCAATTGGAAGTAAAGAACCCAAGAAAGCTAAAATCCATCCTATAGGATAGATTTTGATCTCCACAAGATAATAATCTTGATAAGTGCATGAGTTCGCAAAAGAACCAAAGAGAAATTTACCTCACTCAATGAATTCTGAATTTTTCTAAAGTGTCTTAGACAATACAATGCTTGCTTTTATACAGACATTAAGGTAAGAGCTAATTAAGGTAAGAAATCATCCTAATTGAATGATTTGACCAAAATCATTATATTATTGAGAAAATTAAGGTAAGAAATCATTCCTAATTTGTTGGGACAGGTTGCACGTGTTCTGGAATTGTTCTGGAATGTCTCCCACAAATATTGGAATGCTTGGAACAAATTGGAATAACTTAGACACCCATTGGGCTTCTTGACTCAACTTGGATCAGATTTATTGGGTCTTGAATACTTTCCAAGCTAATTAGAGCTTGTTTAGTCCATATCTCTTCAATTAGCCCATTTATTTTTATTCCTCGAAAACCCCCGCCCACATCACTATTCAAGATTTCTTGGCCGACTATTGACCAAACCACTTGGGGGCTAGGCCCAATATGAACAGGAATGGCTTACACCTAAGTTTGTTACTGAAGTCTCCTTTCCCAATTTGGCTAGTTTTTATTGTAGGTTTGTGAAGGATTTTTCAACTAAGGTATCCCCACTAAATACGTTAGTAATGAAGAACGTGAAGTTTGAATGGGGAGAAGCACAACAACTTGCACTCGAATCCTTAAAAAAGGACTTGACAACTGCACCGATATTATGTTTACCTAACTTTAAGCAAAATTTTGAAATTGAATGTGATGCTTCTAGGATAGTTATTGGTGTTCTGCTAATGCAAGGAGGTAAGCCTATATCATACTTTTCTGAAAAGTTGAATGGTCCATGTTTGAATATCCAACTTATGATAAAGAACTTTATGTTGCCATTAGAGCTTTGGAAACCTAGCAACATTATGTGATGTCTAAAGAATTTGTCATTCATATCGATCAAGAATCTCTTAAATATTTGTATGGTCAAAACAAGCTTAATAAATGACATGCTAAGTGGAATGCTTTTCTTGAATCTTTTCCTTATGTCATTAAGTATAAAAATGGTAAGAAAATGTTATTGCTAATGCATTGTCAAGTAGGCATGGGTTGCTTGTTACTTTGGACACTAAGTTGTTAGGTTTCGAATATGTGAAAGATTTGTATGAACATGATCCTAATTTCTCAAGTGTCTATGCTATGTGTGAGTCTAGTACATTTAATAAGTTCTATAGAAATAATGGATTTTGTTCAAAGAGAACAAATTTTATGTGCCTAATTGCCCTATACGTGGACTGTTGGTATGTGAATCTCATAGTGGTGGTCTTATAGGTCATTTTGGTATTCTTAAAACTCTTGATGTGTTGTAAGAACATTTTCATTGGACTAATATGAAAAGGGATGTTGAAAGAATTTATGAAAGGTGCATTGAGTGCAAAATGGCTAAATCAGCATCTAAAAACCACATGGACTATACATGCCACTTCCCATTCCCTCATTCCCTTGGGTTGATATTTCCATGAATTTTGTTTTGGGATTACCAATATATCAACAAGGGAATGACTTTGTATTTGTTGTAGTTGATCATTTTTCCAAAATGACACATTTCATTGCTTATAGAAATACTGATAATGTTGTGTATGTGACTAATTTATTCTTTCCAGAAATTGTTGGGTTGTATGGTATTCCTCAAAGCATTATGTCTAATAGAGATGTAAAATTCTTAAGCTACTTTTGGAAAACTTTTTGGGGAAAATTGGGAACTAAATTGTTGTTTTCTACTACTGCTCATCTCTAAACTGATGGAAAGTCATAAATAAGACACTTGGTATCCTATTACACTCCATAATCAAACAAAAATTGAAAAGTTAGGAGTCTTGTTTTCCTATAACTAAATTTGCTTATAATCGTACAATTCACACTACTACCAACTATTCTCTGTTCAAAGTTGTTTATGATTTTAATCCACTAACACTTCTAGACTTGTCTCCATTACCTGTTTCTGAGTTCTTATATATAGACGGAGCTAAGAAACCTAAATTTGTCCAAAGTGTGAAACCATAGAGCACAAAACTGAGCACTATTTACGAAATGCCCACAAGGGAAGAAAAGAGGTCATTTTTAAGCTTTGCGTTTGGGTTTGGGTTCATATGTGCAAAGAAAGATTTCCTACTTCTTGGAGAACAAATTTCTATCCTAGGGGCAATGGCCCTTTCCAAGTTGTGGCTAGGCTGAACAATAATGTCTACAAACTCGATCTTCCTAGTGACTATGGCATTAGTGCAACTTTTAATGTATCTGATCTTTGTTCATTTGCATTTGATGCAACTTTTAATTTCCTCAAAAGGATTCAAAGACGAATCCTTTTGAGGAAGGGGAGAATGATATGGATCAAGGGGCTAATGACGTGGCGTCTCAAGTTGGGGTTAATGGTTCAAGTGTTTGGGATAAGAGTTCAAGGTCTTCAACTCAAATTCCACCATTTACTTTTGAAAGAGATCCATTTGTGGATGTTGTTGGGCCTATGACAAGGGCTATGACTAAAAGGATGTAAAGGGCTTTGAATAATTTAATTAAAGAAGCCCATTCTCAAGCCCAAGTCTAACTTGCTTCAATTAAGGAGTCCAATTAAGTGCACTTAATAAGTCTTGAAGAAATTGGGCCAACACATCTTGAAAAATAAGGCCCATGGCTGAATTTACTGTTAGTAGTTTTCCTTCTTTATAAGGGACAATTGACCAAATCCTATAAGGTCTCTTTTCTCCTAAAAGTTAATTTCCTAGTAGGTCTTATTTCCTACAAGTTAGTTTCCTAGTAGATCTTGTTTACTAAAAGGTAATTTCCTAGTAGGTTAAATAATTATAAGTTTAAAGTAATTCCTTTTCCTTAATTTTCAGTCAACCCCTCTCCTATTTATAGGGAGTTTCGGATATCAATAGGGGACACAATGTTATGACATGATTTTGTGAGTTTTATCCTTATTATTATTCTTCTTGAATAATTAGAATGCATTGCACGATTTTCATGTTTTATATGCGACTTATCTAATTGATTTTGTTTCATCAATTAGTGTCGTCTTTAGTTGTTGTTCTTCTTTCAATCTTGTATTGCTCAATTCATAATTTGTTTGAATTGGGTATACATGTTCTTGAGGGTTGGGTTGCAAATCTCTTGAAACAGATTTTATTCTTCTCTTCTTGGTTGAAGATCAAGTGGTGAATCAAGAAAAGTCTTGGCTAAGTTTTTTTCAATATATTCTTCAATTTCATATCAAGAACAAACCAAAAAAGGTAACCACTTAGTAGCAGCAACTTTTAAAACATCCATTATTGGAGAAAATTTGCTCATACTATATGACTTTGAAGGAGGGATGTGTCAAATCTTATCAATTGGAGAAGGATTTTCTGCTGATTGACTCTAGGTGGGTTTGGAAATTACAATATTAGCACTTAAACTAGCTAAATAGTCAGACTTCTAGGCTCTAAAAATGAGATGAGAGTCTAAGGAGGGGTCAAGTTTAGGTCAAAAGGAGCTTTTTGGGAGGAATTACATTAAGAGGTGTTAATGGATGTAGAGTGAGAATGATTAATTACTTGAAATTCGAGGAGGAGGATGATGCACTAGAGGTGAGAGAAGTAGAAGATGAAGGTTCACTAGATCCTGGTTAGAAGTATGTTAGTGGTAGGAAGCTGGCTAAAAGAGGAAAAAGAAAAAAGGTAGGTGGTTGAAATTTTAAAAAATTGTTCCTTTTGTTGGAATTTTATAGCTTAAGTGCTACAAATTCCATTTGATGCACCAATATATATTTGAAAGTAATTGGGTTTCATGTAAGGAGCTAACCCTTAGCTCAAGGGAGCTCAATGAAGCTCATGTAAGCTATAAACGGCTTGATATGACTTTCCCTTAGCTCAAGTGTCTAAAGCTAGCTTAAGGTGAGCTTGTGGGAGCTCACTAAAACTAGTTAATAGCTAGAAACCTGAGGATGAACTAAATTGGACTCAATTACGATTACCCCAGCTCATCTTTGGTTTTTGGAGATTGAAGCTAGCTACAAATTTGTTCACACTAGTTAAGATAGAAGAGCTAATTAAGGTGCATGAGTTGGAGTTGAATCCCAAAGCTTAATGGGCGAAATTGGTGGTGCTAATTGAAGGAATCTAGCATGCTTGAGTGCACAATGGACACTAGGGTGTACCATGAGCTGTAACATGCCATAATTCATCTTCCCATGCATGCACTTAGAGTGCAAGTTCATTGTCTCCATATGGATACATGAATTTGGCCAAGAAAGAATGAATTCAACCAAGAGGTTAAATTCAGCCAATGGGGAAGATTCATCATATACCTTGCCTTAGAATGAACATACATGACACCCTTTCACCGAGGAATGTGTACTTTGGATGAAAGGATGTATTGTTTCGGCTAGTGGTTTTGACCATTTGGCCAAAAAAGGGGTTGTACAAGAATGAATGGTCATGAGTGCACCATTATGACTTTAAGTGAATATACATGACTCTTTGCTAAAGGATATATCCCTTGGCCAAGAGTAAGTCATGATGTTTCACTAATAGACATAACTCTTCGAAGAGTCATGATGTTTTGCCAAGAGTTATAACTCTTGGAAGAGTCATGACTCTTCAAAGGCACCTTTTGGTGGCCTATAAAAGGGAATTTCATAGTTCCTTTGATAGAGTTTTTTGTTTGGCCGAATACTACACTCTTCTTCCAATCTTTGAGTCGAAAACACTCCCTTCTTTCAAGTCTTCATGCATTGAAGCACTCACCTAAAATAGTTGTTAAGCTTATTAAGAGCATTGTGGGTGAACCATAAGGACTGCTACTTTCACAAGTTAGCAACTCTTCTGACCTTAGTGCATTGTGACGAGATCAGTCTACTCCATCCATTCCAACCACGACTAGTTGGAGAAGAAGGAGAAGCCATAGTGGATCTCCAAAAGGGAGGCAAAACATCAAGCATATAAGGAGTTATTCAGCTGCGTTTCAAGTTAGTATATCACGCCATCCTTCTTAGTGACATGCATAGGATCTTGTATGCATATGAAATCATGAGATTTCTTGTTTGAGTTATGATTTAAAATCAACAAATGGTATTGGAGCTTTAGGTTGAAAGCATGATTCGAAATGATTTTATGATAATAAAATTGACATACTAATATGTTGGTATATATTTTTTAGCGCAATCACAATAATGGCATGTGGACATATTTGTTGCTATATGTTCTATGTGTGATAGTTGCCATGCTAAATTGAAAGCTTTATTGAGAGCATGTTTTTTGAAACAATGAAAGCGTGTTGAAATATTTTTAATCGAATGCTATATGCATTTCTTTTGCTATGTTTTAGCATGAAATAGTTGTTTCTCATGCTTATTTCTTGATTAAGTCTTGTTGTGGTAGAAATGCACTTACATGTGATAATTGCATCAATGTAGATGGCATGTAAGAATATTGTTATTGAATTAAATAAAGACCTCAAGCTTGATGGAGATAATTATTCCATTTGGCAACAAAAGGTTCAATTCATCTTAACTAAGCAAGATACACTTGATGTGCTCTTCTGTATGGTCGAGCCACCAGTGGTGGGGAACTCTAATGCCTATGAGGCATATAAGAAGAAAGATTCTATGGCCCATGTCACTCTCTTGAGTACAGTGGTTGATGAACTCATGGTGGATTTCTCTATGCTTGAGTTAGCTAGTCATATGGATTCGACCAAGACTAAGTATGGAGATGTTTGTTCGGAGAAACAAAGAGCTATGATTCTCAAGTTTGAGAATTATAGTAAGAGGGGTGACCACACCATGAGTGCCCACTTACTTGAGATGTCACTCATGATTCATCAATTCACTCCGCTGGTCATGTGCTCACTGATGAGCAACAAATTCAAGTAATAATTCGTTTCTTTCCTGATGAGGAGTGGCAATTAATGAAGGTCAATTTATGCCACAACTCTCAAATCAAGTCATTTAATGACATTGCAAGGCACCTTCTGTTACAGGCAGAGGTGATGGCCATCAAGAACCATTCAAAGGCATATATTGCTGTAACTTCCTTTCCCTACAAGAAAGTGCCTTTGAATGGTTCTAGACTTTATCACATTCATTGACGATTATACTCGATTTACCCATGTGTTCTTACTAAAGCACAAGTGTGAAGCATTGAGGTGCTTTGAAACATACTTACACTTAGTGGAGAATCAATTGGGTAAGAAGATCAAGTCATTGAGGACTGATCATGGTGGCAAGTACATGTCAAATGATTTAAAGGCATTTTGTGCCCAAAAGCGCATTATGAGGCAACCCACACTTCCTTGGATTCCACAACAAAATGGAGTAGCCGAAAGGAAGAATAGGACTCTTATGCATATGGTGCGATCCATGATCGCTAAGACTAACTTGAATATTGCCTAATGGGGTAATGCATTGCTTAGTGCAACATATAATTTGAATAGAGTGCCCTCTAAGTCTGTTGATTCTATACCATATGAGTTATGGTCGAAGAAAACCCCTAACTTAAGCTATCTTCGTCTTTGGGGATATGCAGCTTATGTACATGCTACAAATCACCCTCTTGGGAAATTAGGCCCTAGAGGGAGGAAGTGTGCCTTCCTTATTATTCTGAGAATTCTAAGGGGTATGTGTTCTTGGATGTAAGTCACAAGATTGGAAATGTCTTTGAATCAAGAAATGCCAACTTTTTTTAGGGTGAGTTCCCTAAAGTTGGTGAATGTTATGATTTAGATGCATTGGTTGAGACCTTTGTGAAGGTCAGTCTAGTATTTTGGAAGTGCCATTGACTACAACCTCTGTGGTGGAAGTTCCTTAACAAAAGGTTGTCCAAGTGCCTCTTACATCACCACTTATTAATGAACAATAAGAAGAAGTTCTTGATGAACAAGTTCAAGAGGGAGTTAAGGGAGTTTAAGAACCACATGATTAGGCTATAGGGCAAGTTCATGATGAGCCTCCTCCCATGCCTAATTTGAGACATTCAAATAGGCAATTTGTACAACTGGATTTTAGAGGGAAGTAAGGAAAAACTTGGTGTCATCTGAGATTGATGAACTAAGTAATGTGCAAGAAGCTCTTGAAGGTGTTTACAAAGAGAAGTGGCTAATGGCAATGCAAGATGAGATGAATTCGATGCATCTCAATGAAGTTTAGGACTTAGCTGAATTACCTCCTAGCCAAGGGTCAATTGGAAACAAGTGGGTTCTCAAGATAAAATTGAATTTTGATGGTACTATTGAAAAGTACAAGGCCCAATTGGTGGCCAAGGGATTCACACAGAATGAGGGTATAGATTTTAAGCATACCTTGTCTCCTATTTGTGAAATTCAATTCCATCAAATTATTACTTGCTATTGTGGCTTATTTGTACTTGGAATTGCATCAAATGGATGTGAAGACCACCTTTCTCAATGATAATTTAAGAGAGGAGATTTACATTCAATAACCTGAGGGGTTTGTTGAAAAGGGTCAAGTGTAGAAAATATGTAGACTTAAGAAGTCTATATATGGTCTTAAGTAAGCTTCAAGACAGTGGTGCTTGAAGTTTCATGATGCAATCACAAATTTAGTTTTGTGATGATGCATGAAGACCATTATGTTTATGTGTACACTTTTGGGTCCAAATTTGCCATAATGACTCTATATCTATGCAAAAGGAACATTTTTTTAAATTGGTATAAAGTTGATTTTCTCTTAAAAGTCCAAACACATCATGTAAGTGTTTCACTTGATCATCTAAACTCTTGGAATACACTAGAATATCATCAAAATAGACAACCACATACTTTCCAATAAATGGATGAAACACATGATTCATCAAACTCATGAAAGTACTAGGTGCGTTAGTCAAGCCAAAAGGCATAGCTAACCACTCATACAACCTAAACTTAGTTTTGAAAGCAGTTTTCCACTCATCACCCTTTTTTATGCAAATTTGATGGTACCCACTTCTAAGATCAATTTTAGAAAATATACAAGTACTATGTAACTCTTCAAGCATATCATCTAAATGAGGGATAGGGTAACAATATTTCGTCATGATTTTATTGATGGCTCTGTAGTCAACACACATTCTCCATTTGTCATATTTCTTAGGAACAAGTATAACCGGCACAGCACATGGGCTCAAGCTTTCTCTCACAAAGCCTTTTTTCATAAGCTCTTCAACTTGTCTTTAGATCTCCTTAGTTTCTTTTGGAGTGGATCTATACGCAGGCTTATTTAGAATTGAAGCTCTAGGAAGG
>JANIIA010004054.1:0-14236 GCA_027478495.1 Erythroxylum alaternifolium | reverse complement strand
TTTTATGCTTAAGCCTAGTTAATTATGCAATAATTATTGAAAATTTCTAAATAAATCTCTTGTAATACCTTATCTTTCCTAAGACACCTTTTTTCTTTGTCTTGTAATTTTGATCAAATTGATTTCTGGATTACAAGTTCATTTACATCTTATGAGATACTTAGAGCAATCGTTGTTGTCCTTAATTTCTTTACAATGTCATAGTTAACCAGAAATGAAATACTAGATTTGACTTAACTCAGAATCTTCGTTACTTGAGTAGGAGTTCTGTTTTATTCAAGTTACCAAGTTCTAAGTACTATCACTTCCCTCACTTCCATGCTTAGTTGTTTGTTTTCATCTTTACTCACTTCCATGATTATTTTTCTTTTGACATATTTAATTTTGCCCACAATGTTCTGATTTCAATTATTTTGTGTAGTTATTTAATGATTGCACTGGCTTTGTTGGACCCCTTCATCTCAATAAGCTTATCTGATTTCTTTAACAAGGTTGGTACCATATATCAGTTTCCAAAGCAGTTTCTCTTTTATCAAACTGGCATTTGTTAATCTATACATTTGATAAAATTGGTACATCCATTTGACATTTTGGAAGTGCTTTCAAAAATTTAGGTTTGCTATTCATGTCCTTTTTGAAAAAAACTAAATGTGTTTGACATGTTTATCTTGGTGAATGATGGAAAAATACAGTGGTTTTTTCATTATTTAGAGATGAATTCGGGTTGCCTAGAAAATGTTCGATGAAACGTTCTTTAGAGATGAAATATTCAATGAAAGGTGTTAAAGATTCTGCAATTGTTATTTAGGTTTTGAAACAAATATAGTGAATTAAGGGGATTGATTTGAGGAAGAAAAGATTCAAGAAGGATTTGAAAAACTATGTTGTTTTAGTTATAATAATATGATCAGCTAATAATTTGAAGACTAGAGAAATTTGATATTTATGTTTTAAGATCTTTTTAATGTACTTAAACGATGAATAGAAAATTGACCTAAAACTTTTTATAATTAAAAAAATATTTTAAAATTAGACATAAATTTAAAAAGCGAGTTTGCTAGAGTTTGGAATTTGAGGAAGAACCTCATGAACTTTTATACTAAGAAATATCAAGCCAAATAACAAAAAACAAAGAGAAGTGACACAACATGACCTATTAAGTCTTGGCAAAATTTTCATCTAATTCATTATGAACATTAACCAAAACACTAACTTATAGTAGCATTAATAAGAGGCCCAAGAAATTATAAACCTACTGCTATAACATGTAACCATAAATTTAAGGACACAACACAAAGGTAAATAATTAACATAGTGCTAAAATGTGAGAAACTTAATAATAAAATATTTTATCTAATTATAATTTATTTCATCAAGGAGCTAAAAAGAGAAAACAAAGAAATCCCAAAGATCTTTTTTATTTTTATTTTAATTTATAATATGAAGATCCATATTCCACCCAACCAATCGAATATAGTACAATTCATTTTGAACAACGATGTAATGTGTAAAAAACAAGATAAGGGCAATTATACTGCAATAAAACTTAAAAAAATCCACATGTCCCTAATTTTGTTGAAACATAAAATGCGTCAAGTTATGTCAATTTACTTGATAATAGTCATTAACAGGGATTAATGTTGAACTATATTTTAGAGTTCAACAAAATATGCTATCAAAAAGGCGTAATACACTCTTTAACAGGGATTAATATATACTTCTTATAGGTCGTGTTCTGTGTTGAGGAATGTCGATAATTGTCCAACATCATTTGTCTTCTTTGTAGTTTGCAATTGTCTGTTTATCAAGGTAAGTCATTCAACTAATTAATGTCTGCAATGTAATAGATTTTGTGTTGTTCTTTGCAATTTTAACTATAATAATGATTGATGAGATTTTAGGCTAGGGTTTAATAGATTACATGTTTATGTGTGAGCATTGTTTAAATTGAAACATAAAGACTTGAACTTGTAGGTAATTAATTCAAACTTAGTATTAACATAAGAAATCAACATAATTGACATGATAATTCTTTGCATGATAAAACCTAGGATGGTATATAGGTTAGAAGCTTAAGATGCAGCTCCCATGAGGCTTATTGGTGAAAATTTCCATAATCCTAGGAGTCACAACGAGAACTTTCTTGCTCGACTTACATGGTATAACAATGCTACTGCCTTAGTGCTTGTTTAAAATCAAATTTTGGGAATCAACTTGTTGGTGACTAATGTAAATATAGTTATCTTGGTTTTGTATGTTGTTGTTTTGGAATATTGTTAGAATGATTGATGGTTAGATGTATGAATAACATAAGTATTTCTGCATGTTGAATGAGTTTGTATAATTATGGATGATTTGAGGCATAATAATCCTTAGGATAGTATATAGGTTGGAAACCTGTGAAGTAGCTCCTATGAGGCTTATCGGTGAAAATTTCCATAGGCCTAGGAGTCACAGTGAGAACTTGCTTTCTCAATTCATAGGTGTAAACAATGTCACGTATCATAGTGTTTAGTTGGCCTATTGTTTTATTTGACTGATACTTATATATGTTCAGTTTGTGTAATTATGAACTCATATGGTATGATAGGTTGGTTTCAAATTGGGGGAGAAATGGTTAGAGACTTGTAAAAACTTAGGGGATGTTCTGTAAAGTAAAGATTACTTAAGGGAAATGAAGGATACTAACTATAAAATCACTTTTTTAAATAACAATTTTGCATAAATGAGTAATGTTGATAGATCTAGGATGTGTAGACGATTAACACCTGATGGTTTCATTAATCCTAAGTTTGTTAAGGGAGTTGAAGCTTTTATTCACTATACATGTTCTCAACTTGCATATATGGATGGTCCAAAGATCAGACGTCCATGTAAAAAGTGCAAACATATTCATTTTTTTTCCTATTGATGAAGTGAATCTCCATTTGTTGAGAAAATGGTTTGTTTCAACTTATTTTGAGTGGACACGACATGGGGAGCCATTAATTTATAGCACCTAAAGGGTTAATGAAGTAAACTCGTCAATAAATATGGATAGGTTTGAAGGGGAACTGGATTTATAACAAATAATGCAGGTGTAACTGAAAAATCCTTACACGCAAATGGTTTATAACGTAGTCGATTACAACTTTCAAGAAAATACAGAAAATCTTGAAGAAGAACCAAATCCACATGCAAAAAAGTTTTTTTACTTGCTAAAATTAGTTGACTAAGAATTATGACCAAACTGTGAGACAATGGCTCAATTATCTTCAATTGCTCGAATATTGAACATACAGTCTGAAAGGCATATTTCTGATCGAAGATTGGATTAAATTTTTGCTTGGTATAATGAATCATTGCTCCCGATCATACAATGGTTGATAATTTCTATAATATGAAGAAACTTATTAGGGGTCTTGGTTTGCTAGTTGAAAAAATTGATTGTTGCAATTTTGGATGTATGTTAAATTTTATTGAATTGTTAAGATGTTCAACCTTTCGTGCAGTAAGTTTAAGTAGACTTTGAAATAGATTATTTGAGTTTCCGAAGTTACTATTGTTCATAACTAAAATACATAATAATGCTTTTAGATTATATGAGCAATGGTTATATAAGCAAATGCCCGAAACAAAATAGGATGATATCAATAAAAAAGTTAAAAGACACTTTCCTCGATGGTTTGAGAAATATGTAAGTTTCACTTATAATAATTGAAATGATTGAATTATCAAATCAAAGTGATTAGATGACATTATACTATTTAATATGATAGAGTATTTTATGTAGGCCTTAGAAAATCCAATAGAAAACAAGCTTATATGTGATCTTGCGAAAGGACCTTTGAGAAATGTTAAATTTTGTGGATACAAATTTCATATTTCATTGATGGATACAAATTTCATACAGAATATCATGGTCCTAGCATGGCAATGGTAAATGGTGGTTGTATACAGGGAGAATGGATGGATCATTATGGTAAAATTACTAAGATACTTGAAATTGAGTACCTTGCACTGCCAATAAAGCGGAGTGTAATATTTAAGTGTGACTGGTTTGATCCAACTGCTATTATTAGTACAAAAGTGCGCAGTTGATATAATCTAGTTGAAATCAACTAGCGAAAAAGATTTAGACAATTTGAACATTTTATGTTAGCGATGCAAACGATCCAAATGTATTATGTCCCTTTTTCCAGCTTACGACGAGAGAAGTCAGATTAGTTGGCCATTTGCAAAGTTAAACCTAGAGTTATTTTTGAATTACATGGAAAAGGAGAAAATAAGAGAATTGAAAGTGAAACATTTCAGGAAGATGTTTATGAAATAAATGCATGTGTTTCATATGACAAGAATGAACCTTTGTACGATCTTGAGTTTGATTTACAATTAAGTGATCATGATAGCGATTAATTTATATTTGTAATTGAATATTATATGAAATAATCTATTATTACATCAATAATATATTGTTATATATTTGAATTTATATTGTTATATCACCAAAATATTCAATTATATGTGAATTTCAAGCTAAATATGTCACTAAAGAGAAAATAGGATATGATTCGACCAAGGATTAGGTTACCACGATTTCCATCAGCCAGTGCAGGTCTAAGTGAAGCATCTTCTTCTGTAAATGCTTCAGAATATGTTTGTCCACCTACTGCACATCCAAATGAGGCATCACCTTCTCGACCTGTAATCCCTGTATAGTCACCTTATCTATCTGATGCTACACCATCCTGCCCTACACCATCCAACTTTTCTCCTTCATCCACCGCCCCTATATCGACAGAGATATCAGGGGTAAACATTATGGATGAAGAAGGTGACCTCTAGCCTGGAGCTAAGAGAGTTGATGGAAGAACTTACAACACAATTGTCAATAATATGTGAGTGAAAATACATGAAACACCATAGGTTTTTAATAAAGTTATAGGTTTTAATTTGAAAATGATCTAAAATTGCTTATATTAGGTTGGTTTCGTCTGGAACATGCTTAAGAAACATGACATCCAAGTTCAAAGAGAAGATTGATCTTGAGGGTTATATATGGAAGTATATCTCTCAGGCCATACAATAGATTTTTAACAACAGGAGTTTGAGGTACAAAAATATATCTTTTGTATTTTTATCTAATTAATTTTAAACATTAATTAGATAAATATTGTAGGTTATAAGTATTTTTGGTATGTTTTCCTTTTTTATAGAAAGAATTTTTTTAGGATTGCAAATTTGATGTGGTTATTTATAAAGTATGGGAGAGGAGAGCTTGTACACGTTATAGAGACTTTCTTCATGCGATACACAAGACCAGTGTATGACCTCCTTATATATCTGAAGAAATATGGAGTCGCTGGCAACAGTATTGGACATCACCTAAGGCAATGTTTATTTCAGAGCGTAATTCTACAAATAGACGTGGAGGACCGGAGGGAGAGAGTCTTCCCGTACACATTGGAGGATCTATTACCCACCAGGAGTATGCAGAAAAACTTGTAAGTATATACACTTTACACTTATATTTTGAATTTTTTACTTTGATGTATGAAATTTGAATTCAATTTAATTTGATGTATAAATTTTGGAATGAAAATATATATGTATTATGGAGAATGATAATGTTATAAATGTCTGGTGTCTTATATAGTTGTGTTGTTGAGTTACTTTCTTTGTTCAACAAGGGGTAAATATCATAAAAATAGAGGAAACTCTCCCGAAATTTTTGTTAATTGTAGTTCACTTATAACAATTTATTTTGATGTAGAAAAAGTCTATGGGCAGGAAGCCTACACTCTGTCAGCTCTTTTTGCACACTCACACTAAGAAGCATAATGATGTGACCTTTATCAACACTCAATGCAGAGAACTTAATGTCTATGAAATTTATGCTTTAATATTAACTCTTAATAATTATCAATTATAAACATAAACATTGCCTCCTGATAGGACCAAATACAAGAAAGCATTCAATGACAGTCTCAGTACTATGAAACTGTTGATGAGAATCATACATATCTTGATGCAGTGGGTGGTAGGGACCATCATGGAAGGATCTTCGGATTAGGTTCATTTGCGAACACTTGTTATTCGCAATCCTCCACATCTAGTATAGTTGCATCTAATAGGCGATCTGCATCCAATAAGAGAGTCGTTTAGCTTAGGAGCACAGTAAAGAGATTGGAAACTCAGTTGCAATAGTCGATGGAATATATAGCCCAGATTTGTAATGAGATGGATGAGTTGAAGGAGAGGGGCAACACCCCATTGTAACAGTCAAAGGATCCACATTTACCAATTGCATAGCTTAGGTGTAGCTACTCTCAAGTCTTTGTATGAATTAGATACTTATTGTTGTAGATAATAATCTTTTATTATTAATTAAAATAATTTTTACTTTATATTATCAATCAACTTACTATTTAGACAAATTAAAAGTAAAAAGAATCAAAATATTATCAACAGATAACTTTAGAAATTAATTATCAATCATAAGATTATGAATCAAAATTAAATGTAGGAAAAAATTAAAAAATATCAATTCATTTACCAACAGAATAATAATATTTGTCGATAAATTTAGTAGTAAATTTACTAATAGAATAAGAAAAATTCGTTGGTAAATTTATTAACAGAACACAACTTACCATCGTTACATTTTTTTCAGATTTCCAAAACTTTCATCATCGTTAAATTTACCGACAGACATATAAAATAGGTCACTAAATTTACCGACAACATAAAAGTTAACTTCGCTAAATATAGTGATAAAATAGAAAATGTTCGTTGGCAAATATTGATTGCAAAATAGTATAAGAGTTTTATGCTAAAAAACTGCAAGTATATGGGCCGTGACTTGTAATTAAAAAGAAAATATCAATCCTATAAGGATTGTGCTTAGGCACCACTTAATTCAGATCAATCTTTATTTAAAACCCGAAATTGTTTTGTGGAAAAAAACTGGAAAATTAAATTGAAATTAAATGATTAACAATGAACAATTGATAACACTAAAATGTAGAAATTTGAAATTTAAGATTTTAACAACTAGAGATCACTTTTTCTCCCTTCTACTTTACTAATTGAATTGTGTCTCACCTAAGACATCCAAATGTATTAACTACCCTCTCGCAAGGTGTAATTAATTGTCCCTAACAAAATTAAATGAAAAAGATGAAGTAATCTCTCAATCTACCAAATCACTCCACCAATTTAACTAGTTATTAAGTTATCCTATGGGTGATCAATTAAATTAGCCAAGATCTCTCTTTCGACTAATCAATTAACGTGATGAATGTGAGTCTATAGAACGCCAAATCTTGTTGTATGATCCTACATAGATTACCTTACTCAATCTCTTGATCTATTGCAAAGTATAATTATATTCAACATTCATCAAAGACATCTTACATTTAAATCAATAAAATAAGAGTTTAACAAGATAGTTCAAAAGTAATCCCTAAAAAATAAATCAGTCACTTATGGTGTCTATCAATTGAATAATCCATCATACAATGATAAATAAAAACAACTCCTTCTCTTCTTTACCAAAATCTGGAAATTTTTGTGCTGGTAAGCTCTTATCCTAATTGCGATTAATGATCTTTGAATCTCCTCCTTTCTTAAGACTTAAAATTTGGATTTTTCACTCAAGGAGACTCTTCTACTTAGAGGGTTCACATTCTTTTCTTCCATAGGGGTTTATTATCTTATATAGTCCAGAAAACCTAAAAATTAAGTGACCCCCGAATATGTTCTCGGATTAAACATCCCACGATCGTGGGAATTGACATGATTCCCACGATTGTGGGTTCTTACAGCAGAATGCTTCCTCTTCTCCTCTCCTCTTTTGATCTCTAGCTCAATCTCAAGTTTCCAACCTCCATTCCTACATCAAAATAATAAATTCTTACCCTAAATTGAAATCAAATATAAAAGAACAACAGTGAAGATCAAACTAATGAAAACATACAAAATGAATCCTAAAATACAACAATAATAAACTATTATGCAAGAAACACATGCTAAATACTTAGAAAAACACACACTAATGCACAACTATCAACTTCCCCACATTTAAATCTTTTCTTGTCCTTAAGAAAAATAAGCACAACTAATCAATTCCATAACTTCATTTTCACAAAGATCAAAGCATACAATCCCTTAAATTTTAGCCAACTCAAATATCAAGTTACTACATATATCATGACTACTTTTCATTAGTGCACATAAGCAAACTCAACATATGGCACCCTCACTTGAAGATAAGTATAGATGCAAAATGAATCTTCCTCACAGTTTCACGCTTTTCTCTCAAGTGTTTGATGGTTAGTGTTTCGCTCAAACTTCCTATAGGAAACTACACTACCATAGCCTTGTTAATACACCAATTCTCCTTTATAATGATTGCATGCATAAATAGATCAAAAGCACTTGCTTAGGGTTATAATGTGGTCAGGGTTGAGGTGGGTAAAGAGGGAAAAAGGTTTAACACAACCATTTGTAAAGTAAAAAGCGGATAAAAGGGATAACAAAACATAATTTCGAGATACACAAGTGTAAATATGCTACTACTCTACACTTATTGATGCTACTCAAGTGTTCTTCCTTTTCTTTTTTATTTTATTTTTTTCATTTTTCTTTTCTTTTTCTTAATATATGGAAGAAATTATGAATAAAATAGCAACTACATACAATGTGATTCACAGGCAGAAGTATCCTCAACTCATCTCGGTAAAATTTTTTGCAACAATCCTAACTAATAGATTACTTAATACTCTTCTAAGCTTGTAAATGGGTAGGTTAATAGGGTTTTAGTTTTTAAAATTTTAAGGTATTTTAAAGAAAAAAATGGTTAAGGCTCAATAAGGGTAGCAAGGATAATAAAAGGGTAGGTCATTTAAGCTAATGGTTAATACAAAAAGGGCCTTAATCATCTCTATTAAGCATGCATCTAGTAGAATCAAACCGATTCAAAGCAAATTCTAAAGGTAATAACCTAAGGAAGAATCACACACAAAGAAATAGAATGACTATAGATGGAGTCATATAGGCTCAATCCTCACATTGGCTCAAATGAATATTCATTATACATCTCTACACTACCTCATTACTCAAATGTTAAATTGTGAGTAAGCTTATGTAACCAACTACTTGTCATCACTTAACATGGTTCACTTGCTACTCAAGTAACCTAATTCAAGTTCAAGCATACATTCAATCTCATTCCAACTAGCATGACAGAATCTCATGGCAATAACAACCAAAATGATTCAAGTGCGGTTCCATTGCTTAACACAAAACAACATAACATGCCTCAACATGCATCCTATTTAACAAAATGCAAACAGTGACTAAAACAATGCAATTGACAATGCAAGTGTCACCTTCCCACACTTAAAGAACACATTGTCCTCAATGTGACAAAGCAACCACAAAATAAATTAAAAAGACATCAAACCAAACAAAAGACATGAAACCAAACAAAAAGACATTAAACCAAATAAAAGAAATCAAATCAAACAAAAGACATGACAACTAACAAAGTAATTGACACATTTAAAAGTTTAGGGTAAAAAGGGCTTGTGGAGATTGTGGTGGTGAAGGTGTTGGCGAAAGGGCTTCAAAATTATTCCTCTGAAAGGACTTGAGGAATTGCTTCTTTATGTACCACTGGTCCTTATGGACTTGTCTCATCTCGGTGCCGAGCTCGTTAATTTACAATGCCACTTGTTGATGATTATAGGCCATCTGGTCTATGATTTGTTGAAATCTATCGACCTCTACTGGTGCAGTTGGTTCCTCTTCCATTGCTTCTTCTTGTGGCTCTAAGACTGCTTGGGATGTGGATAGTTGGGAAGAGGTTGTATCTTTGCCCTTCATGTTTTTAACTGCAATGTGCATCTGAGGATTTTGAAGCTCCATAGAGTGGAGCTCCAAAATTTTAGAGTGCCTCAAATAAGATATGTCAAATATATTGTATTGAGATGTACGTACATTATCCACATCAAGGTTGTAAAACAAAGCCAAAGTAGTAACAATGTGAGATATGCCAAAATAAGAGCTCTTCTTATTAACACAACTGATAATAGAACGAAAAATTCGATAAGGAGTATTGATTTTGATTTTTTTATCTATGTACCCTTGGAAGAAAAGTTCTTTAACGGAGCATTATTACTTTCAGTTTTGTTGAAAACCATTAAGCACATAAATTTATGCAAAAGCAAATGCTCGGCGCTATGAATTAAAGTGTTTAATGCATTTCTGGAGTCAAAATTTGCTTCACCCGTTAGAATTTTCTAGTAATTATCCACATCAAAGTCATCGTGACATTTAAAATTTTTGTGTTCGATAAATTGAAAAGCGCACGAATGACATGATAATCAAGTTTATACACATCGCCAGCTATCCTAAACCAGAATACATCCATTTTAGGATTATAGCGTACCATGGTGAAAAATTCGATAGTCATCATAGGGTAAATAGGCACATCATAACGAATGAACCTACCCAACCAATTTTCATAGCTAATTGCTCAACATTATGCCTCACTACTATAGTTTTTAATAATTCAAAGTTAAAGTATCGAGGAGTAATTAATTCCCTATATCTAGAGTCCCAAAAACCTATATCTTCTTTCTCTATATAAATGGGGAATGGAGCATAAAAAAGTGGCTGTCATATCGGGTTTGCCTTCGCTGGAGACTTCAAGGAGCAATTTGTCGGTCGATTTTTGAGCTGCCATCTTCTTTGGAGCCATTGGAAGATGAAAACTTGCAAAAGTAACGAAGAGAGGGATGAGTTCATTTTTTAGAGATAGAGAGAGAAATAATCTTACCCAAATCCTTGTATTTTTGAATGATTAATGTATAATACGAGCAAAGGATTGTAAGATTGATGAAAGAGATGAAGAAAATACCAAGAATCTAGTGTAAGATAAAAGAGATGAGAGAGTGTGAGAGTGAGTTTCGTAGGTTTAGAGAGAGAGGTTGTGAAAATTTGAAGAATTAATCAAAGAAGAAGAGGGGAGGGAAATTTAAAAATTTCCTCAGATTGGGATTCCCACGATCGTGGGTTTTCTCCTCAGAAACTTTCTGGAGAGATTTCCCACGGTCATGGGAATCACTTCCATTCCCACGATTGTGGGTTAGCTCTCTAGAAAATTTTTGAAGAGACTTCCCATGTTCGTGGGAAACTTACCAATTCCCACGATCGTGGGTTGGTGCAATTTTCTCACTTCTAAACCTTCTTCCAAGCCTAGCTTGCGTTCTCAAGGATCCCACAACCTACAAACACATCAAAATAATCTTACAAACAAGAAATTTAAAGAGAAAACAAGTTGAAATTAAAAAAATCCAAAAATATCGAGCTAACTCAAATCAAACATAGTCATACTAAATAAATTAAACAAACAAGTAGACAAAAACAATCAAAAGAAAGATAAACATGCTAAGTTAAAGTCATTAGCTTCACCATTCCTCATACATTCATGAAAGAGTGGAAGAAAGGAGAGAAATAAATTCCCTTTCTTGTGAATATGTCCGTCTATAATATGGCTTGCAGTGACGCCCATTGACCTTAAATGTTTCTCCCTTGTAATTTTTAACTCCAAATCTCCATGGGGAAACACTTGAAGAATGTTGAAGGGTCCACTCCATCTTGACTTGAAATTTCTGGGAAGTAGCCGAAGTCTTGAATTGAACAAAAGTACCAGATCTCCAATCTTAAATTCCTTCTTCTTGATGTGGCCATCATACCACTTTTTAGCCCTTTCTTTGTATAGCTTAGCATTTTCATAGGCATTATATCTTAACTCTTCTAACTCATCAAGGTGTAACAATCTCTTTTCTCCTGCTAGCTTTCAATCCATGTTAATTTCCTAATTGCCCAAAAGGCTTTATGCTTTAACTGCAATGGTAAATGGCAAGCCTTACCAAACACAAGTTGATACGGTGTTGTGCCTATGGGAGTTTTGAAAGCTATCCTATAAGCCCACAATGCATCATCATGCTTCAAAGCCCAATCTTTCCTTGAAGTGCTCACTGTCTTCTCCAAAATCTCTTTTAGCTCTCTATTCACCAGTGTTGATTGTAAAACCTATATACTCATTTTAAGCTCAAAAATCACAAATGAACCGGTCGTGACTTTTAGTTAAAAAGCAGATATCGATCCCACAGGGATTGATGCCCAGGCACCACTTAATTTAGACAAAACTTTGTTTAAGAAATGAAATTGTCTAATGAAAATAACATGGAAAATTAAATTAAAATTAAAAGACTAACACAAAGCAATAGACAATACCAAAGTGCAGAAAAATCGGAATTCAAGAATCTAAATAGTAGAGATTACCTTTTCCTTACTTTGTCTCCCTCATATTTTATTAATTAAATTGTGTCTCACACTAAATTTCCAAAATGTATTAACTACCCTTTCTCAAAGTGTAATTAATATCCCTCATCAAATTAAAGAGAATCAATTGGACGATCTCTCAACCTACCCAATGACTCTACCGATTCAACTAGTTATTAAACTATCATATAGGTGATCAATTGAATTTTTTGAGATCTCTCTTCTAACTAATCAATTGACATGATGATTGTATATCTATAGGCTACCAACTCTCGTTGTAAAATCCTACACAATTAATCTTACTCACTCTCTCGATTTGTTGCAAGATAACAACTAAAATCAACAATCATCAAAGACATTTTCATTCAATTCAATAAAATAGGAGTTCTAATAAAATAGTTCAAAAGCAATCCCTAAAACTAAATCAGCCACTCATGGTCTCTATAACATCATCAACATTTAAGTAATCCATTTTACAAAGAATAAAAGAAGTAAAATTGACAGAAAATTGAACAAGGAAACTCCTTATCTTTTTTGCCCAAATCTGGAAACTTTGATGTTGATCTGCTATTTTCTCCAATCTTGATGATGATCCTTAACTTCAATCCTTCCTCAAGGCTCCAAACATGTGCTCTTTACTCAAAGATGGTGTTTCTCTAGAAAGGTTTCGTCTCCCCTTAAGATGGAGTCTTAATTATCCTTTAATAGTCCAAAAACCCTAAGTTTAATGAAGCCCCGCGTATTATCTTAGATTGTAATTCCTAAGATCGTGGGAATTGACATAATTCAGCCACAGAAAACTTCCTCTTTTCTTTTCCTTTTTGATCTCTAGCTCAATCTCCAAGTTGCTCAATCTTCCTACCTATATAAAAATAGTCAATCTTACCCTAAATTAACATCAAATATAAAAGAACAACGATGGAAATCAAACTAAGTGAAAACATACAAAATGTATCCTAAACTACAACAATAGTCAACAATTATGCAAAAAACACATGCCAATTATATAGAAAAATATAGACTAATGCACACTTATCAACATCCCCACACTTAAATCTTTGCTTGTTCTCAAGCAAAATAAATACAACCACTTAATTCTATCACTTAATTTTCACAAAGATCAAAGCATACAATCCCTTAAAATTAAGCCAACTCAAATATCAAGTTAATACACATGTCATGACTACATTTTGATTGGTATACATAAGCAAACTCAACAATTGACACCATTATTCAAAGAAAAGTATAGATGCAAAATGAATTTTCCTCGCAGTTTTCACTCATTTCTCTCAAATGTTTGATGGTTAGTGTTTCGCTCAAACTTCCTATAGGAAACTACACTACCACAGGCTTGTTAATACAGCAATTCTCCTTCAAAATGATTGCATGCATAAATGTATCAAAAGGACTTATGTAGGGTTGTAATGTGGTAAGGGTTAAGGTGAGTAAGGAGGGAAAAAAGGGTTAAGTATAAGCATTCGTAAAGTAAAAAGCAGATAAAATGGGATAACAAAACATAACTCCGAGATATATGAATATAACTAATATTCTACACTTATTTATGCTACTCACGTATTCTTCCCTTTTCTTTTCTTTTCCTTTTCCTTTCTTTTCAACATTTTTTTATTTTTCTTTCCCTTTTTTTAAATACATGGAAGAACTATGAATCAAAATAGCACTATATACACTGTAAACCATAAGCAGAAATATACCCAAATCATCTCGGTAAAACTTTCACTACGATCCCAACTAATGTATTTCTTAATACTCTACTACGCTTGTGAATGGGTAGGTTAATAATGTTAAGTCAGGAGGACTTCACGATTATTAATTTTGATGACAATCAAATAATAATAATGTTAGAAATAAATGAACTAGTTTGATGAGTGTGTTAAGTGTGCAG